>CM076570.1:206798670-206893425 GCA_034641835.2 Pinus albicaulis
GTTACTAAATGGGTAGAATCCAAAGCATTAGTATCTGCTACTGAAAATTCAGTTGTTCATTTTCTTTATGAGGATATTTTTACTCGCTTTGGTGTTCCAAGAGAAATTGTGACAGATCAGGGGAGCCAATTCACATCCAACTTGGTGGAAAAGTTGATGGAAGAATACAAAATCAAGCATAGAAGATCTACTCCTTACCATCCGCAAGAAAATGGTCAAGTGGAGTCCACAAATAAAGTTATTGAAAGTATCATCACCAAAACTGTTCATCTACATAGAAGAGATTGGGCAGAAAGGCTTCCTGAAGCCTTGTGGGCCTACAGAACTACATGGAGAAATACAACAGGACATTCTCCCTATGAACTTGTTTATGGGAAAGAAGTCTTGCTCCCCATTGAGTTCCAAGTCAAGACCTTCAAGATAGCAGTTCATTTGGGGATGGACTTATCAGAAGCCCAAAAGCATAGAATGGAGCAGTTGAATGAGCTAGATGAGATCAGACAAGAAGCAATTCTAAGAACTGATCTAGTTCAATATCAAAGAACTAAATGGCATGACAAATATATCAAAGAGAAGAAGTTTCAAGAAGGAGATTGGGCCTTGTTATTTGACTCCAAGTTTAAAGATTTTCAAGGGAAATTTCAGACTCATTGGCTTGGGCCATATGAGATTGACAAGATCTTTAGCAATGGAGCTGTAAGAATCAAGACCATTGATGAGTTTCAAACTCCTCTTATTGTGAATGGCCATAGATTGAAAGTTTATCATAAGCCACTCTCAAAAGAAGATTTTGTCAAAATGTTTCAAGAAAGTTCTGCAATCAGGCTGGTACAGAAGAATTCTTCTTCTCCACCAGCCTAGCTTTTGTTCTTTTCAGTTAAAAAAAAAATAAAAAATTGTATAAGCCTGAAAACCAATCACTGATTGGCAGTCTTATACAGAAAATATAGGGTGAAAATCAGGAACACCTGACACTCTATATTTTCCAAAAAAAATCTCTCTCTTTCATTTCACAAGTCTTGTGACCACCCATTCCATTCCATTCCACTTCATTCCATTTCATTTCAATCCATTCCACTTCATTTTATCTATTTCATTCCATTTCATCAATAAAATTATTTTTCATGACCGTTTCCATCTGGTCATTTGTCATCTCTTCATCTCCATTCATCCAAATAATAGCTATGTCATTTTCCGCAGCTGACATTTGTTTCCGCAGCCAGAAGCAGATTCCGCAGCTACCACTCTGTTTTCAAAAGAATGTACAGCCAGATGTTATTTCCATAATCATGAAATAAAATGCAGGTGAGAGGATCAAAAATGAAGACATGGAGCATTCAAGACACCAATAAAGAGCAACTATTTGAAGACCAAGGGAAAAGGCAAAAGATTCCAAGGTATGAGTAAAATTCATTTCAAATAGCATTGAAAAACACATTTTTATATAGTTCTAAACCATAAGCTCCATCCATTATGTGCAATGATTATATTGACAACTTCCGTAACCCTTTCACGATCTCATATGATCCTCCCGCATTCATTCTCAAACGATTTCATAATTAAACCCCCGATCTTCACTCATATTCCTATATTCCACCGGTGACAATGAGACGTAATTGATTTGACCACGGACTCTTACAGCCGCATAAATCCATAGCCGTTGTTTAAACGTGCTCACATTTATTTCGCAGCCACCAAATTTCAAAACACTGCTGGATGTGTTATACTCTGTTAATCTCACAGCCGTATCTCTGTCGTGCTCACGAAAACCCCTCTCTGTTCTATCTCACTCCATTTCGTTCTCTATTACGCTATAGTCTGTATACCCACTCTCTGATATCTACCCACAGTCATTGTGCTCATCTCCGTGCATTCAGCCGTTCTATTTCCATTGAACCCTCACGCAGGAAAATTTGTGAAGAGCAGAAAGAAGAATGGGTAAATTGCTAAGAGCAGAACCGGAAGGACCTAAGTTCATGGAGGGATATCCGCAAGTAAGGTATATATTGAAGAAAGCAAAATGGTTGCGGTTTATCCAAAAATTCAGAGGCTATCATAAAGAAGTGACAAAAGCATTCGCAAGGTTGTTTAATGGCTTGGAAGTAGAGATTGGAGACCTTAAGTTTGCGGTCAATGAAGCATCTATAGCATCTGCCACGGAACTTCTTCAAGAGGGTGAGCGTTGGTTTAAGAATAAAAGCATCAGTGATGAAGCCTGGAGAACAATCTTACGAAACCAAGGTATGGACATAACTATTTTTAAAAGAGGAATTCCTATTCATGCATTGAAAGAGGAATGGGCTACTTTGCTGCTAGTTGTTCAAAAATTCATTACCTGTGAAGGCCGTTTTGGGTCCATGTATATGTACCATACCAGGTTGCTGATGAATTTTCTAGATAATAAAACTCTCAATCTCCCATATTTTCTATTCAATAACTTGAAGAAAATGTCTGTGACTATTCAGAAGCATTTAGGAGATGTAGAACCACATCTATATCACCACGGTCTTGTAAAAATTTTTGATTGAAAAAGAGTTAAAGGAGAAGAAAGACACATGGGAACAATTTTTGGTTAGAAATTTCTTTGAGGAACCTCAGGAAATTCCTGTAGGTAGTACAACAAGAAGGAGT
Source organism: Pinus albicaulis (assembly GCA_034641835.2). Classification (NCBI taxonomy): domain Eukaryota; kingdom Viridiplantae; phylum Streptophyta; class Pinopsida; order Pinales; family Pinaceae; genus Pinus; species Pinus albicaulis. Next base: position 206,801,302 of record CM076570.1, read on the forward strand.
AGAAGAAAAAGAATAAATGATGAAACTCAAATTACTCCTACTCAAGAAATTCCTGAAGGTAGCACAACAAGAAGAAGTAGGAGAAAAAGAACAATTGATGAAATTCAAAATACTCCTACTACTACAATTGAAAGAACTGATAGGGAAGAGAGACTGTCAAAGAGGAAGAAGAAAGAAATCAAGAGTAAGAAGCCAATAACACCAAAAGAGAGAAAAACTATTGAGGCTATAAATCAAACCCCTTCTTCTGAAGAAGAAGATCATCAAGTGTTATCTGAAAGATTAGTTTATCTTCAAAAACAGTCATCTATGGCCAAGAAGACAGAGAAAGGGAAACAAAAGCAAAAGGACAGTGGTCCACAGCGTGTGAGAAGAAGTTCCAGACTTAAGGGGAAATTGAGGAAAACACAAATGAAGGGTCCTCATTTCATTGATTTGGGAGAGGAAACATCTGAACAGTCCCCAACTGACCATAGTCCATCTCAGTCAGTTAGTGAACCTGGTTCATTTCATTCTCAGTCAGACATTGAACATAGTCCATCCCATTCTCAGCAAGATGTTGATGTGAGCCCTTCTCAGCCAGATTTTGAAGATAACTCTACTTCACGGCATTTTGGGGACAGCCCAATAAAAATGACACCTGATATAGACCCCAAGCAGCAGGAAGTATATGACTATATAGAATCTTTGGAAAAGGCAGCTACAGGTCCCAGTACTTCGTCCATTCAGCCTCATACAGTACAGGATGATTTAGTCCAATCACTAAAACAGGAAATCTTTGAGCTAGAGCTTTTAAATAGACACATCAAAAATGAAAATGAGACATTGAAAGAACAAGGTAAATTGGACAAAATCATCCATGATAATACCATGCTACATCTGGGAATATGGCAGAAGAAGAACAAGAAATTGAAAAGGAAATGCCAGAAGTTGAACAGAGCACTGGTTAACATCAAATTTAGGTGCTTAATGAAGAAACCCAGAATGTTGGCAGCACCAAGGAAGAGGAGGAGAGGATTAGACGTGCTGGCTGAAGTGTCAAGGCATATGAACTAAGGAAGGAATATCAAAATTTTGGTTGCATGAGGACATGCAACACCTTCATAGTGGGGGTATGTTGAGTCTCAATTCTGCATCTTTTCCATACACTTTTCTATACCTTTTTCACTCACTTGAACCTCCCAAGTTGTCAATATCATTGTATGTTAATTGCAAAAGAGCATCTAACATGGTTTTTAACTATATTTTTGTGTCTGTTGTTTGATTTAGATTTTTTTCATTTAGCTGCGGAATCTTGCCACTTTCCGCAGCTGCTGCAACTTTCCGCAGCCATTTTGTGAAACTCTATGTTACAGGTGTCTACAGGAGAAACGAGCCACATGGGCAAGTCAGAAATGATGTGGACATGGTTCGTGTCCTATTGGCTCGAGCAAACTCATCTAAAGAAGCTGCGGTCAAAGGCGTCCAAATGGAAGTCAACCGTAGAGTCCCACGGTGACAGGACTCTGTTTCGTGTCACGTGAAGGTTCATATGGCCGTTTCTGAATTGCGGGGGATAAATCAACATCTGTACACGGCTCCATAGCCGAATTCAAACATCCACTCCTCATAGATTTACTCTTCAATACGGCCATGATCCTAGATCTGTGGACGTAACGGTCTACGTGTTCTCCATCAGCATAAACTTTAGGAATCAATTATATTTCTTTTGTTATAAATAACGCGTTTGTATACGCATATTAGATTATTCTATGTTAGTCTCGATTAGTCTGGAGATAGCTCTGTAATGTAATTGCCACTGTGCCGTAATATTACCTTTCTGTTATGACTGCATATTAATATAAGAAGATTTTTGCCAAGGCTGGTGTAGAGGGCCCCTGCACTTGCCAAGGTTCTGTGCATTATTGTATAGTTCTTGTTTTATTTCCTTAAAGCTCATTGTGCCATAATCCATTCACATGTTTATACATTGCATCTTTCATGGTATATATGCTTCATTTCTGTTTATAATCTTGCATGATTTCCATTTTACTTTTGTCTTTCATGTTTTATGTTATTGTTAAACTGATCAGTGTTCTTGTTTCAGGTTATAAATAGGCAGCCCGGGCATTTGCATAACTTTTTGACTAATGACATGGAATTAACATTGTTCTGCTGCTAATTTTTTTTTCTTAGTTTCTGTTTAATTTCAGTACTGCTTTGTTTAATTCAGTTTTGCTTATTTGCTTCAGTAGTTAAATTTAGATATATTAAACTGCTCATAACATCTTCAGTTGCCTCCGAAAGCCACAGTGGACTGATGGTGAGGGATTGTATTGTGAAATGTGTAGTTTGGTATTAGTTTCCTTTCTGCAAATTTAGATATATTAAACTGCTCATAACATCTTCAGTTGCCTCCGAAAGCCACAGCTGGACTGATGGTGAGGGATTGTATTATGAAATGTGTAGTTTGGTATTAGTTTCCTTTCTACAAATTTAGATATATTAAACTGCTCATAACATCTTCAGTTGCCTCCGAAAGCCACAACTGGACTGATGGTGAGGGATTGTATTATGAAATGTGTAGTTTGGTATTAGTTTCCTTTCTGCAAGTTAGAAATATTAAATTGTACATGACATCTTCAGTTACCTCCGAAAGCCACAGCTGGACTGATGGTGAGGGATTGAATTATGAATGTGTGGTTTGATATTAGTTTACTTTCTGCAAGTTAGATATCAGTTACTCAAGTTGTTTATGGTTACTTCCGAAAATCATAGTTGGACTAATGATGAGGGATCAGAAGACAAGTTGATGTAATCTGATTTAGATTTACTTTGTTGCAATTTTGGATTTCTTTCAGCATAGTTTCTTTTGTGTTTAGACAGCAGCAAGAATAGTTTGGTTTTCATGCTCACTAGTTCACTGTTTTGATTTATTAGACTAGCAACACCTTTTCATTTCAGTAGCATATTTTCATTTCCTTTCAAGTTTTGTCATTGTAAGTTTCAAATTCCTTTTTAAGTTTCAAGTTGGTAAATCATTATAGAGGATATCATTTCCTTGAACAAATATAACCATACTTGTTTTTATTTTAGAATTTCCATCTCACCTTAGAAAACCAAAAATGACAAAAAGTTAAGAAAAAGGTTATCTTGCACATATAGTGCGCCGCACTTCATCAGCTTACGAATCCCGGATTGACAAATTAAATGCAGCAATTTAGGACACACTAAATTGTTAAGCAGTTAAGTCAACCAAACTTTTTTGAAGGCGGGAAGCATGTAAAGCATGTCTTCGAGATATCTCTAAAGGGAACTACAAAGTATGGATTATGGTACAAACGAGACAAAGGAGTGAAGCTTCAAGGCTTCACGAGATGCAAATGGCGGACGATCCATCGGTGAACATCAGGAGGGATCGTCAGCATAGGATCGACAGAAGTTTCTTGGTATAGCAGGAAGAAATGACCTGTGGCACTCAGTTCAACATAGGCAGAGTACATGGCAGCAAGTCAAACTACATGTGAGGCCATCTGGATGAGAGAGATCCTGGTTCATTTGTTTGGTTCTCAGATGTATCCGATAGTAATACATTGTGATAACAAGAGTTGCATTAAAATATCGGTTAATCCTGTGTTTCATGCTAGGTCCAAGAACATAGACATCCAGTACCACCATCTCAGAGATTGTGTGCAGAGGCACAAAATGTTACTTCAATACATTCCCACGGAAGATCAGAATGCAGATATTCTGACAAAGTTTCTCACCAAGAGAAAATTCAAATATCACAGGGGAAAGATCAGGGTGAAGCATAATCCCTTTCTTGTGGAAAGGGAGTGTTGAAGTCCAACAAGAAATTGCAGCACCTACACTAGTGTGGGACTAGGAGGTCTTAGTAGCACATACACTGGTGTGGGCTAAATTTAGTGCATGACTATTTTAATTTTCCCTGAATTAAAATGGACAATAAAATGTAATCTTATCTCATAATCACTTGTAATAGTTAATTGTGGGTGATAAACTCAGTTAGATCATGACTTTTGAGTTGAAGGTAGTTGGTGAGGCATGCAGAGTAATCTAGTTGCAACAGAGTTCGAAGTGCAGTTGGTGCATTAGTTTAATGCATGTGTAATCAGTTAACTCAGTTAAGTGAGTTAAAGTCAGTTGTGCTAGTTGTAACTGTTTGTTGCACTAGTGAGAGATCAAGTGAATTAAATATTATTTAATTCAAAATCAATGATCTAACATGCAACTGATGATTTACTATTATTAGCTACATGCATGTCAGTTCTAGTGGAGATCCAGTTGAGACAAAGGTGAAAGGGATGTTAACTATCAATTGTAGGATTATTGGGTTGCACCCATACAACCAAACACTCATTGGATTACCCATGATACTTGCACAGTTTAGGAAGGAAAAAATTCCTAAAGAATAGGGATTGCATTCATCAGGAATTGTGCAAGCAAGGCAGGTTGTTTAGAGGTTGAGAATTAGCCAAGTGTTGGTCAGTTTTGTCGAGGACAGTGTGAGACAATTAGTTGAGTACAAGAGGCTCTTGTGAGAAGAGTGCATTGTAATTATTTCATGTATCCATGATGAATATACAATAGAAGATAGTGGGGTTTTGAGCATCAAGCTTTCCCCGAGAAATAATCAGTGTTGTGATTTGATTGATTCTTCTTTGCTTCATTTGATTGGCGATTGTGTTTAATTTCTGCAATTGATTTGTAGAAGAAATTCATTATATAGCTTTAGTACATTGTTAGATCAGATTGAATCCATGATATACATATTGTTTTTCTAATTTATACAAGAACATCTAGATCCTGAAGTCTAACAACAGGAATTTCTTTCTGTATCGATCACTCCACAGTCAATCATAGCCATTGAGTCTCTCATATCGCGCAATCAACCACCTAAAATATATCTTGGGCCTGACAATGAAATCCTTCCACCTGGTTTGCTTTCGATTGAATAAATACCACAAGGTGAAACACCTTCAACTCCAACTCATTTTGGGGAGGAAATTTATCTTTACGAGTCTTTTCCTCAATCACCTTACACTTCTCTCTTTGATCTTGTTTTAATTTGAGTTCCCATAGATCCTATAGGGTATACATTGAGTCGTATGAACATGGATGAGTCAACATCTCCAGTTGTACCATCTATTACAGTTGCGACAACATCTACTGTTGCTACCCCCTCGATGTTCACCACATCACCAGAGTCACATCTATATGGTGGTCCTTTCGTCCCACCTGGTTACCAATCATTATTTGGAACCTTCTCTGGTGCATCCTCAAACCCATGGCCTTCACCCATGTCATCTTCTGGTATTCTATCTGGTATATCTCTAATGATTACTTAACGGCTTGATCCTTTATATACATCTTCAATGCAATATCAAGCTGGTCCATCTGGATATATTCCATCCAGTACAATCTCAACTGGACTCCCAACATTTGGAGAACAATATATGTCATCTTATTATACTCCTCATGATGGGGGAAACCTATGGTCACCCATTTTGATAGTACTCCATTGATTTATGGTCCTCCTAATGTTGGAATGACTTTTCTTAGTGGCAGCCTCTCCTTCATGTTCAACCACAAACATTTGTGCATTCATATCAACCAGTTCAACCTGTTGCACCCACATTTACTCCACTTGTTAATACATCATTACCCCTGTTACAGGCTCAAAGTGTTGTACCTCGGCCATCTTAGGCAGGTCCTTCAACCCAATACCCTCGAGTATTGGGCCCTCAGACTCCAACTCCTTCGACTGGTTTAAAACAACCACCTGTATCCATAATTTTTCATTCATAAGTTGGATTACCCTATTATGGGATGTTGCAGGCACAATCGTGACTTACCTATTCGCAACCAGGTCCAAGCTATTATGATTTGGGCTATAATCTTCATGGGAAGACACCTTGGCAGCCATAACTGCAAATGTCACAACAATCATTCCAACAACAAGTAGCTTACCCATGGGAAGATCATCATCATCATTCCCATCTTCAAGATTACAAGGAAGATAATCTTATTGAACTATATCACCCATCAATCAAAACTTTATTTTCTAATTATTTTCCCATTAATGTAATCGAATCCGAATGAAATTTATCAAATATTGAAGAAACCATTTCTATCAATATTTCGACCAAACTCAACGTTGTAGAAAACATTCATGTTGGCGTGTGTTCTTCTCCATTAGAACTCAAAACTTATCACTCTCTCTTTTGTGAATTTCAAGATATATTTTCTTGGTCTTATGAGGAAATGTCAGGCACAGAAACTAGTATCGTTGAACACACCATTAAAATGTACCCTGATGTACATCAACGCCTTCATCCTGTTCATTCGAAGAAGGTTGCTAAAGAAGTTGAAATTTTTTTGTATGTTGGTTTCATTTACCCTGTTCTGCTTACTGATTGTGTTTCCAATATTGTTCCTGTCATGAAGAAACAAGGGACAATTAGAGTGTGCATCAATTATTGGGATGTCAATCTTGATTGTCCAAAAGACAACTATCCTACCATTTATCGACCAGATTATTGACGATTGTGCTGGGTGTGAAATTTTTTCGTTCATGGATGGATTCTCTGGTTACAATAAAATCAATATCCGCCCAGAGGACCAATATAAGAAAGTATTCATATGTCCTTGGTGCACACTCGCTTATCGTAAACTCCCATTTGATTTAAAGAACGTTGGGGAAACATTTTAAGAGGAATGGATTATGCTTTCAATGACATCAAGCACATTGTTCAACCTTATCTAAACGATTTACCCACGCATTCATGAAACTGGACTGATCACCTGATGCATTTGAGAGCTATCTTTTTATGCTGTCACCACTAAAAATATGCCTCAATCCATAAAAAATGTGTGTTTTGTGTTGGTTCTATTCATTTTCTTTGATTCGTCGTCTCAAAATAAGGATTTAGAATTGACCCACTAAAGGTCCAAACCATTCTTGATTTGCCCGCGCCATCAAATTTACTTCAGTTACAGAAAATTCAAGAAAAGGAAAACTTCCTAAGGAGGTTCATACCCAACTATGCCGAAATGGCTAAAGGATTTACTCGTCTCTTGAAAAAGGGGATTCCCTTCCATTGGGATAAGGTTGTGTACTTCTTTTGATGCTGTCAAGGATACACCTGTCCGGGCGTCATTAATGTGTCCCCCCAATTATCAGAGTGATTATTTCTTATATATCGCAGCGATAGATATGACCATTTCTATGGTATTGGTCCAAGAATAATATGGGATAGAACATCTAATATATTATTTGAGTCATAATCTAAATGATACAGAAGTGAAGTATTCATATGTCGAAAAGCTCGCCTTGGTGGCCGTTCAAGCTATCCAAATATTTCGCCATTATATCCTGTTCCAGAAGACCATTGTCATTTTGGATTGCAACCCCATGACATACATTTTGTCACGTCAATTGCTGGGGGGAAAATATTCAAAATGGATTATCATTTTGCAAGAATTTTATTTGGAATTCATCAAATCCAAGTCAAAGAAGTCTTTAGTTTTGGCTGAGCTTCTCTGCGACCTTCCCTCTGATAGTACTGCTACTACATCGGAACCATCAATTCCTAATGAGTCTATGTTTCTGATCGGATCATATGATCCTTGGTATGGGGATTTTATCATTTATCTCCAAACCCAGACTTTCCGGCCCGATATCTCTTGCTCTCAACAACGACGTATTCGATACCAAGCCAAAGATTATCTTATCGTTGGTGATACACTTTATTCTTGTGGTGTCGATATGATTTTAAGGAGGTTCTTCACTCATGAGGAGGCCAATAAAGTTCTAAATGATTTTCTTGCTAGGGCTTGTGGTGAACACTTGTATGGATACGCTACCGTAGAGAAGATTCTCCGCGCCAGTTACTTTTGGCCTACCATATTTCGCGACTACATCCTCTCAGTCAGAAGTTGTCATGCGTGCCAGTTATTTGATTGTAAAATCTGCAAACCACCAGCGTCGATGCATCATGTTATTGCAGTGGGACCATTTGCAAAATGTGGCATTGACTTAATGACCTGCAACCCTTGTTCGTCTAGAGGGCATGGTTATATTATTGTCATAGTAGACTACTTTACTAAGTGGGCCAAAGCGATGCCTACATTCAATAACACAGGCGAAACAACTGCATTATTCTTTTTCAATCATGTCATCTCACGTTTTGGTGTTCCACGGGCTATAGTCATAGATTATGGTAAGAATTTTCTCAATCACATGATGAATGAGTTGACTGCCAAATTAGGATTGTCACATGATAGTTATACTCCTTATTATCCAAAATCCAATGGATAAGTTGAAGCTATTAACAAGATTCTTAAGCAAATGCTTCAACGAATGATATGAGTTCATAAACGAAATTGGAATTTAATCCTGTACTCGAATTTTTAGGCATATCGAACCTCAGTGAGAAATGAAATTGGATTTACCCCCTTTCAATTGATGTATGGTCGGGAAGCTATCTTTCTTATCCAATGTGAAATGTTGTCATTAAAACTCATTTTTGACTTATTACCTGACACCTCTGCTAAAGAAGCACATCTTTTTAACCTCATCCATCTTGATGAAACACGTCATGAAGCCGCATTGGCCAACAAAGCGCATAAGAGATGAATTAAGGTGCAATACGACCAACATGTGAAGCCTCGCATCTTCTCTGAGGGTGACCTGGTCTTACTTTATGATCAGGAAGATGATGTAATAGGTACATGAAAATTTGAGCCGTTATGGTATCTCCCCTATATTGTCAAAATATTTCTTGCTAAGGGCGCCAACGAGTTAGTAGATTATGATGTAATTCCATTAGCGCAACCTCGAAATGGGCTGTATCTTAAACGTTACTATGCTTAGTTGAGCGTAGTAAACTTTTGTATTATATTGTATATATGATTTTGATTTGCATTTACTGTCTTAGTTTGTTTTTCTAGAGTTTTCTTGAAGTTATTAATCCACTTTTCATTTCATCGCAGATGTCTGAATCTTTGGAACCATTCGTTGGGTATACTGATGGTGCTAGTCGTAGTACGCAAAATCTATCCTCTGTAACATGGGCTATTTTCGCTCCAAGTGGCGAGTTAGTGAGTTTTCAAGGGATTTGTATCAGTCGATCTACAAACAATATCTCTGATGCCATTTCATTTGGTATTAACCACATCATCATTAGGTTAGACTCACAACTTGTACTGCAACTTACTAGCATTTATACTGTTCGAAATCCAACATTGCATTGTATGTTCCTAAGAGTTTGAATTTTGGAAATACATTTTGATTTATTCAATATCAACACATTTCCAGAAATTTGAACACATTAACTGATTCCTTAGAAAATTATGTTTTAAACAGACATTTGCAACAAGTAAAGACATATTTTCAATTAAAATCACATAATTGAATATGATTGCGCAATAAACATAGGAAAACACTGAAAAAAATAGACATATAGTTATAGGTTTTTACAAAATTTGTGTCCAAGACAAATTTTTCATCTGACCTCAAAATGTATACAAAATGCCAAAGTAAACTAGTGATGCTCATGATAACAAGCTACTGATCTAGCTATCCTACGCAATAATCACATCCAATGGTTAGGAACGCCAATAGTGTGATGCTATAGTCTCATAGGTAACTCTTCGATTCGAAAATCTAGCATCCCAAGAGTCAATCCCTCTACGTGCTATTGAAGCTTAGTAAGAGTCTCGGTCATATCTAAATCCTGAAGGACTTCTATCCATATAGCCCTCTTTGTTGGCTCATCTGATCCATGCTTTGGCTGACCCACTGGTTGAACTCGACCCACGTCTGTATACATCAAAACTTTAGTTTAATCTTGGGAAACATAAAAATATAAAAACATGTAGAAACCTTAGAAAAATAAAAAAATATGGTCAAAAAAATCTTACCAATTGCACCCCATTGAGTGTCGTTTGGTAGAATCAAGTTTGGATCTCCTTGGAAATCTATGCCTGCGCATGCATACTAATCTATGGCGATCATCTGTCGTATGAACCAGGCGAAGAATGCAATAGAGAATATGATGGTTGATTGACCAACATGTCTAGCTATCAATTCAACCCATCTCTACATTCGTGGATCTCTACGGCCAGATATGCCCAGTGTAACATGCTCTGGCTGCATCAATGGAATGCGCTCTAAAGCGAAGGAAATCAGGATTGAGCCATAGTTGAAGTTCTTCTTCCTTCCTCCCTTTGCTTTGGTCAGCTTTTCTTTCATCTGAAAGAGAACAACTACAGCCCAGTTAAATATTGTTGGTTCTAAAAACTCAAGTGCATATTGCATGTATGATCTGTTTGCCACATGTAGTGTAGCGGAACCGACAAGCTTTTCCATAGTAAACAGGATGGTCCTCAAAGGCAAATCACGTACATCGTAGATATCTATTTTCCCATATTTTCTTGGTTCAGTTGCTAGATGGTAGTGCTGCACTATGTAATCTCTCATTGTCTCTCCTCCAAGAGCAGAACCTGAAAGAGAAATGGGAGAACCTCGCCTCGAAAATCCGATGAGAATATAAATGTCCTCCACCAGTACTGGGAGAACTTTGTCCTCAATGTGAAAATCCTGTAATACCGGATCCCATGAATGAACTAGGAGCTAAAATAGTTCCATTTGTTGCCTCATCCATGAAAGTCTGAAGTATTTTAGCAATCCGCAATCTCTGAGGGCTCTTACTATACCTGGATCATTTACAGAAATCATATTTTGTTCTTCATGTTCTCTTTCTCTCCATGTAATCGTCATTTTGATCCAATGAATACCTGAAACACAACCATAAGCTTCACTAGGATCCATTTCATGGCAAAAACTTGGGAAATTTTGGGCACACAGCAAGAATAAAAAATTGGAAATATGCCCAATGCACCCCAGTTCAAGGGACAAAGTGTTGCAGTGCATCTGGCCTTCAATTTCAGGGCACTACAATTCAAATTTCGACATTCAAGGGTGTGTTTCCCTCTAAACGTACTCAAAACCATAAAAATTGACCATTAAATGCAATGAAAATGATAATGAAAGAAAGAGAAGGTTTATAGCTCCAACCTGGATCAAACAGCAAGAGAAAACATCCACAGAAAATGTCGCAATCAACCGCTGAAGTTCGAGGGAGAAATGGGTTCAGAGCTCCTAATTTTCAAATGGTAACTTTGGAAGGGTAAAAATGAATGGTAAAAACTCTTTTAATTAGTCAATTGGATTATTTTAAATCATATTTAATGTTGTGACTATGGTTTTTATTCATTTTTGCTATGAAACATGTGTTTTTAATCTGTTTGATGGTTCTCTGAACGGGTTTTATAGCTGATACAGTGAGATTAGTTGTGCACACTTATTCAAGAATGATTTGACTACAAAGAATACTTTTATCCTTCTTTTTTGAGATTTTATAAAAATGAAAAAGGATTTGAAGCCCACTTTTATACGTTTTTCGAGCTTCGATAACTGCAAAAAAAGAGCCCTCTAGAGTATTCTTTTAGCTATTTTTAGACTCCAATAATGTGAAAAGGTTGTCGAGCACTTGTCTTTTCGAACTCGTAAAATTAAATGAAACGACATCTACTTAGTATAAGTTTAACTCTTTTTGCGGGTTGAGATAGATTATTTACGAAAAAGGAAAAACCTTAGTCGAACATGGCTAAGAGGTTTTCTCAGGTATCATTTTACACTTTTTTGGACTTGAGAGACAAATTTATGAAAAAGGACTCATGAAGTTTTCTTTTGTCCTCTTTTTCAAACTCTCTAAATATGAAAAAGGACCAGGTTTACACTGTCGTTAGACTCGCTAAAACATAAAATAGCGACAGACTTGTCGATCATGGTAAGAATCGAGTTTCATTTATCGCTAGACTCATTAAATTATTAAATAACAATGGATTCGCCCGAAGGGTTGAATTATAGATCAAGCATATGTTACCCTCCACAAGATTGTTAAAAAATAAAGAGGTATTGGTTCACAATTGACTAGGGAAAATTTGGGAAAAAGAATGGAATAATTTATGGTAGTAGGTCGCTCTTGAACATGACACTTTCACTCCATCATCATGACTTTTGGGTTGGGTAACCTTCTTAATGGTTCATCATACCTATGGTTCATCATATCATCACTTTGGTTTTGGGTCAATGCTGGCAACTCATCTCAGTGTCACCGATATGTTCAAGAGAAGTCATCCAGTAAATCCTCATCCTTCTGCAATACTCATAAACCTTCATTTTCATGATAGTCATCCCTAAATATTGCTATATCAAGTCACATTTTGTCTCCGAAATCATTACTCTTGTTTCGCAATAAAGTTTCTTCCTATTGACATCAGCTCATCATCTAAGAAATTTACTTAGAAACATCTTCCAGTGCCCTCAGGCTTGCTACATCATCGGTAGGTTTCTCCCTTCCAGACCTTTGACCGAAATATTTTGTTTGGCGTTCGACATCAAATCATCTATTCCTTGCAAATTGTACTGCAGTACCTTGAGAGCCATTAACAGCAATGGTGGTTCTCTCACGCCTGTTAGAAACTCATGTCATTGGTTGGTAATCAGACAATGTCTTACCATGTTCGACTTCAAATAATATATTCACATGGTTAGAATTGTACCTGAACGATCAAGTGAACGAGATAAGAAGACCCAGAATCTAGTTTCATCCATCTAGGGCGTGATTTCAGGATTGTTGTACAGATCATCTGTACGATGGCTTTACATACAAATTGTCATCCGAACATGGGCCTATATCTGTAGGGATGTCTATATCGGGAAACATTCCAATGTAGATAAATTTCTGAATTATGTACTGTTATGATAGTTTTGTGCTGAGCATGGGTATGCCTCCCTCAACAATTCATGATCAAGATGAAAATATCATGATGTAATGTATTGCGATATTGATGCAGGTCACCATCTGCTTCAGATCCTATTCATCACGTCGTAAATCATCTCATCCAAATACTATTATTATTTTGACTTCATTCTTTAGGGGGAAACTATTATAGGTCAATTTGGGCATCATCTCACAAGACATGGTCAAACTAGACATCATCCCCGAGACCAATGAATAGGGTCCATCATCCCCTTATATATCAGTTGTTATATGCCCTAAGTGAAGACATTTCATTCATGGCTTCTATTGTGATATTTCCAAGGTTTGAGTTATATATTATATGACCCACTAACTCACCAACACTCATCTGCAAGGGACTAACTGCGTTGCAGTGCCAATTCCTCCATGCAAGGGTGAACTGCAGTGCACTTCCTAACACTCAAGGGTGTGTTGGTCACCTGGGAGCAGAATTCTCATTGTTCCAAGAATCTCCACATGGCGAGTGCCTTCTAGAAGAGTCCATAGGTGTCATACTTCGAATCCAAGTGTCCATCTAACACCTCTGAACTTGGAAACATGTATTGCCTATTATTAGAAAGTCATTCATTGAGAAACTACCATCATTTTCCCTATAAATTGAGCACTCATCTAAGTGCTAGGGAGGAAGAATTTTGTGCAAAGTTATGTTGTTGGATTCTCATTTGATAAGAGAGTGACAGTACTGATATGATGCTGAGATGATGCTGGATGTGATGAGGTTGGAATGAATTCGGAGCAAGTTGACAACAAATCGATCCATTAGTTGTAATCTTCTCCTCCTACTCTTTAATAAATATTTTTGTTCATTTTCCCATAAATATGTTTATATATTGTGCAATTTATTCTTGATGATGTATGTATTTCAAGTCTAATTTGTTTGATTTAATTAAGATAAGTAGATACATGTATATTGCATGTTGTTTTCTTTTCTCTGTTTTTTTTTTGCAGGAATCGATCTAGCGACTTGAGTTGGATTGAGAGCGACGACAATAATGACAGAAGGAGAAGGAGAGTGAAAGAATCGCAAGTAGGCTCTTTCTCATTTCTATATATATGCTTGTTTTAGATAAAATAGTAGTTATCTTTCCTCTGTTTTTTTGAGTGAAGGAACACCACACTCAAGGAATTGAGTTTATCCGTAGATTAAAATTCCATATAACAGAAACCATGGAGAGTCCCTAGGATAAGGAGGAGTCAAGAAGTAGTTAGTTGACTGACCTCCTTGAGCCTAATTTTTATGGATATTCTAAGAGTTATGTGAGTTCACTGAAAATAATCCAAACAAGTCAAATTTGAAGAACAAGTGAATGATGGTGTAATAAGGGTGTTGGATAAAAAAATCACCAGACTTGAAGTCATTTTGGGCACCATGGTGACTATAGTGGATACTTCAATGGAAGTCTTTTTGACACAAAAAGACTTTCCAAAATTCAATATGATGGGGAAGACACTAGAAGTGGTAATAGAGTAAGCCCAAGGATCATTCCATAAATATGGGAAAGGGTTGTCCATGAATCAAGCTAGAAAGGTAGAGATGTAGTAAAATTGGAAGATGAAGACCAAGGAGGATTCTAAAACTTGGTTGAGCTTGGGCAGGAAAAATGGCAAGATGACCCATAAATCAAATGGTTGTTAGAAAAAATAGTGACATAATTTGATCAAAAACACCTTTGCTAATGTATTTTATGTAGAAATATGGAAACTATTCTAAATCTCGATAGGATTTAGTGAATTATAAATGGACTTTGGACTTTGGCAGTGGTTCAGATAGCCATTTTATTCTTACCTTCCATTAAGAGGTGCATTGGGTCATTTCCTAATAAGTAGGTGGTGGATACAGACACACCTTTGAGAAGGTGCCTTAAAAAGGTTTGCTTCATGGAAAACTTTGGAGTATGGGTAGGTGGTGAAATTTCCTTGGAAAAACATTGGGTTACAAAAATTTGTTGACATCCACAGGTGGAGGTGGTGACTTTTCCTAGGTTCATCATGTTGTGTTGAATGATTGACATGTAGAAGGAAAAAACTTTTTGAGACATGGGAATATGCATTCACATAGTTGGGTTGTGATGTTTGGTTTAGTCACCTAACTAGTTTAGGATATGAGTATTAATGTGCAGAAGCATAAACATAAGGATTGAAGTATGAATGTAGTAATAGGTCTAAGAGGCACAACCCTTGAATGATTTCAATAATAACTAATGTATTTGTAAAAAAATGTGTAGTAGAAATATATCATGGTCTCATCACATTTGTTGTTGGTAGCGTTGGGTGAGAGGAATCAACTCAAATAGTGGGGAGAATCAGATGATGACCATGGACCAATGCATGGATTTACATGAGAACTGGTGATAGAGTGTTCTTAGGGAATTTTTTAAGGACAACCTCGTTTTTTAGTGGGAAATGATGTAATAACCTTTGATTAAAGGTGCACATGACACTTCTCTTCACAATGAAATGGACAAAGGGTTTGGTCAGAAAAGACACTTTGGCAAGGCATGTACACAGATAATTTCCTTAGCTCATGGCAAGGAAAGGTTTAGAAAAAGAATATTGGTCTATTAACAAGGAAATAAGGAAAAAATATGAAGATATAGGACATGGCATAGACAATTTTGGTTCGCTTGAGGTTGGATAGGATGTTGTTTGGCTTAAGGCACCTAATTTATACTTTAGAGACAAAAACTACAAATGCAAAGTCAACTATACATATAAACTGTGACTAGAAGTTCAATTAACCTAAACCTTTAAATGCAAATGAGAGAAATTTAAGATTAGGCACACCATAAATATTCAATCAACACATGGATATTTCACCCTAGAAACCCTTAACCAAGAAAACCAACCAAACTTTGAGCTTCAACACTCTTATATTTTCAACTGAATATTACAACCCGTTACAATGAAAAATGAGCTTGGTCCACACCTAACACCAATGCATTCATACATCAACCAATATATATCAATCATTAATATTTATCATATATCATCATTATTATATCATGCTCTATTTATAGGTATATACAACCCTAATTTGAAGCATCTAAAATTAGTATATGTGCTTGAAGATCATTGGCGAAGATCTAGGATTCATAATCATATTTTGTCTCATTTAAAACATATCCAATTCCATTTGACCATTATTAAACCACCAATATAAGTTAACTATGTGCATATGCTTGACTACAATCCTTTTTACAAATATAATCTATTATTAACTTTTGTTAGCTACTCGACTACCTATTAAATCTAACCAATGTAAGTATTATTAAATTAGCCTTCGATCTACTGAATCAACCCTTGACCTATCTTCCATCATATTGACTTCAAATGTTCCATTGACTTTATGTTCCTAGTAAATTATTCCCAAATTGAATTGTTGATTTTCATTCCTAGATCCTAACTAGACCATCGGGTGACTAAACTCCAATCGAGTGATATTACTTACAAAGTTACAACACCTCAACATTATCCCAATTGTTGTCTTATTTTCATGAACTATTAATAATGTGATTTTAGTGAATTAGAGATCTTAGGCCCATATCCTCTCCACACTAAGATAATTCACTTGTACTAATAGAATTTTTTGCTGCAACATTCTTTACCATATCTACTTTCACCAGAAACACCTTCTTGCATTCCACCATGTCTTTAATGAAATGGTGTTGTACATCAATATTTTTTATCCTTGAATGGCAAGCAAAGTTATTTTCTATGAATATTGTACTCTAAATATCACAACCTAGCCTTATTTCTTGTTTAGGAAACCCAATCCCTAAACACAATTGCCACAACTAGACTACTTTATTCCTTGCATGAGTGGCTTCCATGTATTCAACCTCCATTATTGATAGTGCCATTATTGAATACCACTTACTCATTGAACTAACAACTCTACTGAACAATTTGAACATATATCTACTAGTCAAAATTCTTCTGTCTAGATCACCATCCATATTAATATTGAAAAATCCTTGTATAATTTCTTCATTATCATCCTCAAGTAATTCATGGTAGCAGATCGCATGATTAATTATATGCCACTCAGATGCATGAATACTCTTTTGAAAGTAGACAAAATCTCTTTCACATGTTTTTTCATGTATATGCTCAATGCTCCCTCTGCATGAGTTATATGAAATTTTTTCGTGAATGCTTTCAATAAAAAATATCCATCATACAAGACCTTTTACTGACACATATTTTTATGTGAAATCATGAGAAATGTAAATGCTTAATCAACACTTCAACAAACCATCAACATAAAAACGGGACAAATAAGAAGCAATCATAAACACATGATATGATAAAGGAGTTCGTCTAATGTGGACAATGTCTCTAGGCCCTGGTTCAAGGGTGGAGAGGCCACTTCATTATTTTCTACAAGAAGATGATGAGTACATGAGGCAATCTCTATCAATACAATGATGAACCCCCTTATCTAGAGTGGCACGCCTCTCCCAAAAGACGTTCTCCCTATAAGAAATATCACTCATAAGATGCTCTCCTTCAGCACGACAAGGAGAAATATCTCACATAAAGTGGCATACAGTTATCCTCTTACAAAGTGGCATACATGGATCTCAGATTAAAATCATGATATCAACATAATCAAATGAACACATGGAAAAAATACACCTTATACCTCTAAGTCTGGGGATGGCCTGACAATAGGATAATCAGATGAAGAAATGGAATGTGTCATCACATTCCATGTGGAAAACCATGAAATTTTAGTATAAACATGACCCCTTGTTGTCTCGATCAAATTTGGTCTCCTTGGGAATCTTTTAGATTCCTTACAAGATTCTCTTCTAGACATGGGCAAAAAATATGTTTCTTAGATGAAGAAATGGACTACACCATAAGAATATTGGCGTAATTCCAATTCAAATGAGTATAAACTTGATATGTTTATGACACCATAAAAAATCAACCATAGGGAATCTCTAAGATTCCTCAAAGATTCGACATGAGGAATATTCTATGAATTATTCCAGGAAGTATTCTTATCTTGGGATCCGCACATACAGGGTTCTGAATCTAGGTTCTGCCCTCCTTCTCTCTCTAATTAGCCTCTGTGTCCCACCATATTTTTCTACGCTTCCAAATTTAGTGAGCCCTCCAAATTTAGTTCGCAAAAAAAGCATTGATTCCTTTGACTCAAACTTTGACTATGAATAACTTGCACATACGAAGTAGAATTTGAGTGTTGTTTACACCGTTGGAATTATGACAACAAGCTCTATGTTCTAGCCTTGGTTTTAGAGAAATATGAAGACTTTTATTTTGAGAATTTATGGATCCACCTTGATCATTCCATCCCACTGAGGAGCTTTTGGTCCTCCAAAAGCATAAGCACAATCTACAATATGTTATACTCCATCATCTGCACAAAAAGTGCCCTAATAGGCCACAATTCCTTCTCCTTCACCTTTGTACTTTAGATCCATAAGTGATGAACTGACACCTGTATCCTATGCAAACCTATAGTACATATTTTGAAATACATGTTCTTTAAAAAGACCAAACATGACCCAAGAAAACCCCATACTTGCCAAGAGTTTATAACAAACTGATGGACAAGTTTACATCAAAATCATAGCAAAAACCATATCCCAACTATCAAATTAAAATTCCAAAAATATCACTATTTTGCATTCAAAAGTGATGGAAAAAAATCCATCACTTTTACAATCATTTCACAACACGTGATTTACAAAATGCGGCCAAGATAAGCTACTATATCTAATACCACCATCTCTCACTCAACAAAGCAAATGGGTCTTCTTCCTATAGATGATTATTTTTTTGAACAACTTCACCCACTGTTTCCTTCACATGCATTGTATGGTCCCTCTTGAGACAAAATTCTGGATGGAGCCTTCAAAATGTGGCTCTCTTATTTCCACCTCTATTGCAATGACTGAAAAATTCTTCCTACCTTGATTTGGAGAAGGGTCTTCATGTCTTGTACTCTTCCTTCCTGCCATTCTTTTCCAATACTTGGAATCAACATGGTTATACAAGCCAAAAAATCACATGGTTTCTTGTGCCACAAATTATGATCATCATTATCAATATGCTTGTAATAAAAAGGAACATTAGAATATTGAGATATCTTATACCTCTATTTCTTGTCTCTGGTGCGAGCTTGGCGAGATGTGCTTTCCTTAACATTATCACAAGAATATTATGATACACTCTCGGCATCCTCCTTCCTTGATGGTTTCGACAATGGATTTGATTCTTTTTCAAAAGAACCCCTTTGCTTCTACTTCCTTCGAACATTGTCCTTCAATGTACCCTAATCTTGAAAGTCGAGGCCTTGATACAACCTCTAATGGTTGAGTCATTTCTTGGCCATTAACACCAAGTCCTCCTCCTTTATACCCCATCTTGGTAAGAAGTCTCATGTCGGTTCCTGAAGTGGGTACCTTAATGCTTCCAATGGAAATAAAATCATGTAAAAATGAAACTGAATAATTATAAACAATGTTTACCTTAGTTGTTGATTATGGAGAAAATGATGATGGATTCACTAAACCTTCGTTTCAATTCAAATTTTCCAAGGTATCTTTTGTGGCTCGTAATTGGAGCTACAATCTTTGTTTCTCTTCTTTTTATTCTTATAGAATTTTCCTTAATTCAACATTCTCCGCTTGAACGGTCTCATTGTTATCTTCATTTGAATGATGAAACGAAGATGAAGAAGAAGAATATTCACTTGAAGATGGAGATGGAGCATCGTCCTTCGCTCCCTCTTTCTCTTGTTCCTCTTTTTCCATTTTATCCTAGTAATTTTAAAATAGTATATCAACCATGCTTTCCATCATGTAGAAGGCCTCGTAGATATATTGGTGATTACCCATTTTCCTTATTTTTCCAAGCTAAATTCAAAACCCCTGGAAACAAGGTTAGACCACTCTAATACCACTTCATATGGAATATTTTCTTGAATTCTTTGAAACAAAAATATCCATCATGCAAGATGTTTTACTAATGCATATTTTCATGTGAAATCATGAGCAATATAATTTTTTTTTAACACTTCAACAAACCTTCAACATAAAAAAAGGGACAAATAAGAAGCAATCATAAACACACGACATGATAACGAATTTCGTCTAATTTTGACTACGTCTTTGGGCCCTAGGTCAAGATTGGGGAGGCCTATTCATTAGTTTTTTCAAGAAGATGATGAGTACATGATGCAACCCCTATCAATACAAGGAAGAAACCCCTTATCTGGAGTGATATGTCTCTCCCAAGCGATGTTCTCCTTACAAGAACTCTCACTCATAAGATGCTCTCCTTCAGCATGACAAAGAAGAAAATATCACATAAAGAGGCATACAATGATCCTATCAAAAAGTTGCATACATGGATCTTAAATTCAAATAATGATCTCCACGGAACCAAATGAACACATGGAAAAAGTACACCTTATACCTGCAAGTCCAGGGATGACCTAAAAATCAGCTACTCGGATGAAGAAATGACATGCACCATTGGGTTCCTTGTGAAAAACGGTGAAATGTGAGTATAAACATGACCCCTTTCTGTCTTGGTCAAATTTGGGCTCCCTGGGAATCTTTTATATTCATCAAAAGATTCTCTTTTGGACATGAGAAAAAAATATGCTTCTTAGATGAAGAAATGGACCGGACTCCTGGCAAAATTTTGATTCAAATGAGCATAAAATTGATATTTTTCCGACACTCTAAAAAATTAGCCCCAGGGAATCTCCAAGATTCCTCAAAGATTTTGCATGAGGAATATTCTATGAAATATTCCTATCTCAATATTCGTGCATGTAGGGTTCCAGATATGGGTTTTGTGAACTGGTTCCGCCCTCCTATTCTCTCCTCTCAACCTCCATTTTCTGTCATATTTGTCTGAGCTATGAAATCTAGTGAGCCGTCCAAATTTAGTTAGCAACAAAAACACTCGTTCCTTTGACTTGAAATTTGATTGCAAATAATTTGCACATATGAAGTCATATTTGAGTGTCGTATGCACCGTTGGAATCAAGATGATGAACTCTAAATTTTGGCCTTGGTTTTGGTGAAATACAAAGACTTTTATTTTTGAAATTTTCTGGAGCCACCTAGATCATTCCTCCCCACTGAGTAGCTTTTGGTCCTCCAAAATCATAAACATAGTCTGAAATCTCCTATACTCCCTCATCTGCACAACAAGTTCCCTAAAAGAGCACACTTCCTTCTCCTTCACCTTTTTACTTCAGAGCCATAACTGATTAACCAACACTTGTATCCTATGCAAACCTGTAGTACATCTTGCAAAATACATGTTCTTTAATAGGACGAAAAATTACCCAAGAAAACCTCATACTTGCCAAGAGTTTATAACACACTCATGGAAAAGTTTACATCAGACTTATAACAGTAACCATATCCATACTATCAAATTAAAAGCATAAAATATCACTATGTTGCATTCATAAGTGATGACAAACATTTCATCACTTTACAATCATTTCGAAACATTTGATTTACAAAATATGGCCATGACAAGCTATTATCTCTAATACTACCATCTCTCTCTCAACATAGTGAATGTGTATTATTCCTGTAGTTGATTCTTTTTTTGAACAAGTACACCCACCAATTCCTTCACAGACACTATATGGTCCCTCTTGAGACACAATTATATATGGAGCCTCCAACATGTGGCTCTTTGATGTCCATCTATGTTGCAATTAATGCAAAAAGTCTTCTTCCTCCAAAATTTATTGACCTTCTTCCTACCATGATGTGGACAAAGGTATTCATGTCATGTCCTCTTCCTTGCTGCTATTCTTTTCCTACACTTGGGAACAACATGGTTATACAAGCCACAAAAAACACATCTCTTCTTAAGCCAAAAATTATTCATAATTATGAATATAATTGTAATTAAAAGGAACATTAGAATATCGAGATTTCATATACCTTACTTGGTTGTCTTTGGTGCCAGCCTGACAAGATGCACTTTCCTTATCTCTCACTCTACAATTTGCACTATCATGAGAAGATTGTGATGTACTGTCAACATCCTCCTTCCTTGATGGTTTCGACAATGGCTTTGATTATTTTTCAGAAGAAGTCCTTGCTTATGCTTCCTTCGAACACTCTCCTTCAATGTACCCCAATCCTGAAAATCAAGGCCTTTGTACAACCTATGGAATGGATGAGTCATTCCTTAGCCATTAACACCAAGTCCTCCTCCTTTATACCCCATCTTGGTAAGGAGTCTCATGCCTGTTCCTGAAATGGGTACCTTAATGTTTCCAACATAAATATCATCATGTGAAAATGAAACTGAACTATCAACATTGTTTACCTCAGTTGTTGATTCTGAAGCAGGTGATGATGGCTTCACTAAACCTTCATTGCACTTCAACATTTCCAAGGCCTCTCCCGTGGTTCGTAGTTGAAGTTGAAATATTTTCTTCTCCTCTTCTGCCTCTTGTAGAAGTTTCCTCAATTCAACATTATCTTCTTGAAGGCTTTCATTGATACCTCCATTTGAATGATGAGAAGAATATGAAGAATAACAATATTCAATCGAAGATGGAGTTGGAGCATCATGCTCTTCTCTCTCTCTATTGTTCCTCTTTTTCCATTTTCTCCTCATAATATGCAAACAATATATCTACCATGCTTGATATCTTGTAGAAGGCCACATGGAGATATTGGTTCATGAGAGAAATTTTGAGGTCTAAAATGGGCCTCGTAAGGAATATTATAAAATAATAGTGGAAATAATAAAATAAGATTAAGTTACATAATGAGTTTTTAGAGGGAAAAAATAAAAATAAAAAACTTTTTTCAACTCACATTTTCAACTTATCTCACTAGATTTTTACTCAGATTTCGAGCATGAGCACTCATTGGATGAAGAATTTAATTCCTCATCCAAGGAATACCCACGTTGCATATTTTTTCTGGACCCTGCTACACGAAAAATAATGAATACATGAAAAACGTTATTGTAATTAAATTTTTCATGTATATCTTATTTTTCGTGTAGCAAGGCCCATCGTACATATGCAACATGGGAACTCCTTGGATGAGGAATTAAATTCTGCATCCAACGAGTGCTACCCCTCGAAATTTGAGTAAAATGATAAGAAGATAAGTTCAAAACACAAGTTCAAAACACAAGTTGAAAAAATAGTTTTTTTTTTTTACTCCAAATATGGTGAATCACCCCCCATGGTTGACATCATCATATTGAATCCTATTCATTCTTATAATTTTTTTTTTGTTGTACATTTTTGTTTTGAGGCCCATTTTAGACCTCAAAATTTGTCTAATGATTCTCCATTTTCTTTCTTGTTACATGCTCAATTCACAACCCTTGGAAAAAATGTTTGACTGCTCTGATACTACTTGATTCAGAAAAAAGAAATCATGTACGATTTAGAACAAAAATACCCATCATACAGGACCTTTTACTAACAAAAATTTTCATGTGAAATCATGAGCAATGTAAATTCTTGATCAACACTTCAACAAACCATCAACATAAAAACAAAGGAAAAATAAGAAGCAATCATAAACACGTGATATGATAGTGGAGTTCGTCCAGTGTGAACTACATCTTCGAGCCCTGGGTCAAGAGTGGGGAGGTCGCTTCATTAGCTTATGCAAGAAGAAGATGAGTACATGATGCAACATATGTCAATACAAGGATGAACCCCTTTATCTAGAGTGGCATATCTCTCCCAGGTGCATTCTCCTTACAAGAACTCTTACTCATAAGAAGCTCTCCTTCAACATGACAAGGAAAAATCTCTCACATAAAGTGGCATACAATGAACATCTCACAATGTTGCATACATGGATCTCATATTCAAATAATTATCTCAAAAAAATCAAATGAACACATGGAAAAAACACACTTTATACCTTAAAGTCTGGGGATGACCTGAAAATCGGCTATTTGGATGAAGAAACAACATGTGCCATCACATTCCTTGCAAAACCCATGAAATTTGAGTATAAACACGACCCTTTTCTGTCTTGGTAAAATATGGGCTATTTGGAAATATTTTAGATTCCTTACAATATTCTCTTCTGGACATGGACAGAAAACTTTCTTCTCATATGAAGAAATGGACCACATCATCTAAATCCTGGTGAAATTCCAATTCAAATGAGCATAAACATGATATGTTTCTGACGCTGCAAAAAATAAGTCATAAGGAATCTCAAAGATTCCTCAAATATTTTGCATGAGGAATATTCTTTGAAATATTCTTGGGAATATTCCTATCTCAAGATTCATGCACAAGGTTCCAACTCTGGGGTTCTATATATGGGTTCTACCCTCCTCTCTCCTCTCAGCCTCCATGTTCTACCATATTTTTCCGATCTTCCAAATTTAGTTAGCGACAAAAGCACTGGCTCCTTTGACTCTAACTTTGACTCTAAATAAATTGTAGATACAAATTCATATTTGAGTGGTGTTTTCATTGTTGGAATCAGGATGTCAATCTATATGTTCTGACTCTAGTTTCAGTAAAATCCTAAGACTTTGATTTTTGAGCCTTTCTATAGCCACGTGGATCAATGAGAAACATCTGGTCAAGTGTAAACCATTGCATACATCAAACTATCCGCAACACTTGCATATACAACATGGGCGATGTACTCTCTTTCTTCATGTGCATTTATACACTGTTCAACAAATAGCCCTGCCCCAATGGGAATTGGTACCTTCACTAGTTTACAATCTTGCATGTTGAAATGCTTCATAATTGTTTCAACGTACTTCCTATGGCTTTCCTGGAATTTACTGAATATATCATCTCTCTTGGTATCAATTCCAAGAATGAAATGTGCAACAAAAAGATCCTTAATGTGGAATTTGGAAGATAACTACATTTTTTCCATGTGGAATGTGCAACAACAAGATCCTTCATGTCACTGATTGCACCCTTGTTGTTTCCAATCACAATTGTGTCATCAACATACAACATAATATAAATGAAACACTCACCTTCTGACTTGATATATACAAAATCATCATATTTGATTTCAAAAAATTTCAATCCATAGATGTATATGTCAAACTTCTGGTACCACAACTTGGGTGATTGCTTCATACCATAGAGAGACATTTTCACTTCCAAATCACCAATTTCTCCTTGCCCTTTATTATAAATCCCTTAAGCCATTTCATGTATATTTTTTCTTCTAAATCACTATGCAAAATTTTTCTCTTTACATTCTCATATTATATCTCCATATCAAGTGATTTAGCTAGAGAAATTTGTACTCTAATGGAAGTTAATTATGCAATTGTGGAAAATATCTTGCCAAGGTCAACTCCCTCAACTTGGAAATAATATTTTGCCACTAGTTGAGCCTTGCACTTCTTGACTTAAACCGTTACATTTAATTTTTTCTTAAACATCCACTTACAACCAACATGGTTCCTTCCATCAAGTAATTTAAATAAATCCCATGTCTCATTCTTGTACAAAGAATCCATTTATTCCTTCATGACTCTCAACCAAAGTTTACCCTTCGTTGAGTCAAGTTCTTTCCTAAATGACTTAGGTTCATTATTAGTGTTATATAACAAAAAATCACATCAAACATTAGATGAGGGATGTCTTTTAGGTTCTTTCCTTACTTGACTAGACCTCCTAAGAATTAGAGCCTATCATTCCACATCGTTATTTGACTCATCTAAGTCAATTTCTTTCAACTTCAAGTTGAACACCAATATTTCTTTTCTTTTCTCCTTTATTGGAATATATTTATGATCCATGTGGATATTTATGGCCACCCACCTATTCTACTTGGTCCCCACCATTTTTTCTTTCATTTTCCTTAATTGTATCATAGTTTACTAATTTTGGTAGTTTTTGGGTCTTGAACTTCCAGAGCTGTTTTGAGGCCCTAAATGACATTTTTTTGGAAAAGGAGAAAACTTGAAGTTTGAGGTACAAGTTTGTAGACAAAAGTTGTAGTCCTTGGATAGATCTTTCTAATGAGGTATTGTATATGTCAAAGGGAGACTGTATGCCAAAGTTATGGCCCAAGGAAATTGATGTACCAATTTACCCCAATGCAAGTCACAAACTTTTGGCGCTTCATCTCCTAGGTTAGTTTTTTGGATGTTTAGTGTTTTTAATTATTTCTCAATAATAAATAGGTCTTCGAGCCTCATTGTAACATGATTCAAAAGGCATGAATCCACCACATCTCTTCTCATATATAATCTACCATTGCCTGAGCTAGTTTATTTCCATTCTATATGTAAACAATTTTTAGTACTTTGTTATTAATGAAATGAAGTTATGTTTTCACTGTATCTCTGTGTTTATCTTCATATATGTATTTCATTTCATTCCTTCATAAATCTGGATCAGTGGTATTATAGTGGTTTTCTCTTTCTCTGTTTTTTTGTGCATGTCACCAATGAGGTCAGGGTATAAGGAGTTAGGGCTCAAACTGGTTGAACCTTTGCAAGAATGGCCTCGCCAACGTCGACAACCTCCCACGAAAAAACAAAAGAAATATGAGGTAGCAAGAGATCCTTTAAAAATATTTCTCAAGGAATCCCTCGAGCGACAAAGGAACATAATGATGGAAAATTTTTCCTAGATCCTTCGATGAATGTTGACTGGTGACGCATGTCCGTCCAACAGTCACTTCAGAGATGCCACCCCCTTCAAGCTACATGTAAATTTTGACATCCCTATATGCGAGGGTCAAATAGATGCATATGTCATAGATAAATGGTTGAATATGTTGGAAGGTATATTTTCAGTCCATTTTTTCTCTGATATGGAGAATATTACTTCTGCACTACTTAAAGCTACTCCCCATGTCAAGGAATCGTGCGAAACTTACTGTGAGAAAATAATTGAGGAACTATCTCTATTTAAAGCCACCCCCTCTTGGAAATATTTCTGAGACATTGTTAAGGAGAAATATTACCCCGTGGGGAGTTATGAGGACAAGTACATATAGTGGACCACACTACGACAATAAAAGGACCAAGATGTGCATGAGATCACAAATATTTTTCATACTCTACGCACAAAATTAGGTATCCAAGAATTTAAGCAACATATGGTGCTCAAGTACTGCGTTTGTTTTCACAAATACATTTAGGAAGAAATGGAGTTCCTGGACATGCTACTAAGATTAAACAAAAAATATGCTACCAAGATTAAAGAAAAAATTAAACAAAATAAACGTGACTTTGGATATGTGAATCATAAGCAGGGTAAGAGATCCCCTAAGCCATAGAAAAAATGACAAAGCCAAGGTGGGGTGACCTAGGACAAACCTCCGAAGCCACAAGCATAGAACAACACCACAAAGAGAAAGGAGGACACAAGAAAGTGGTGTGAGTTACATAAGAGGCTCACTCACAAGACAAGTGAGTGTCGAGCCAAGAAGTCACTAGTGGCCGAACTTAAGGCTTCAAAGTTAGGTGCATGTTACGACTTTGAGTTAGAACCTGACAAGGGGAATGCCAAAGAGAAGAAAATTATTGATGCAGAGCCCAACGCCACCAATTCCATTACCAATATCTAAAATATTGATGCCAAAGATCCATAGGAGGGGGGGCATTTATTGCACTCATAGATGTGGGTGAAGGGTTCTCTGATATAGTTCATGTTGTATTTATTGGGCCTAGACACAAGTTCAAAGTGACTACACAGTCCAAAAAAACCACTATTACCGACCCTTTCGATAATGATCTTCTTGCGTAGACCGAAGTCTCACTCGAGGTAATATAGGGGGATTTTAGGACCAGGTTTCTGCATCCAGAGGGACATTGGATTGTGGATTTAGGGCTTTTCCTTCTTATCAGAACTCCACAGGTCAGGCATATCAACATTAACAGTGTTGTTCAACAACTATTGAACTTGCTCATAGACTGCGTGATCTTACTTATTCATGTATAAAACACAGTAAATAACCATAAACCAGAATGTGCTATTCAAGTACAGAACAAAACCCTTATTTAGCATGGACATTCATAATAGTAAACAACAACAACACATCATTATAACTTCGATTTCCTCAACGGCTCATTCATTAACATCCAGATATATTTCATACATCCACTTTCCACCCTGCGCACAGAGTTGTAAGGGCCTGCGCACATAGTTGCAGTCTTTCCTAAGGTCTCTATACACACAGATTCAAGAACCTTCTCCTCTAACACAAACCACAAAATTTAACTCAATATTACATCCAAATTCATTTCATATCATCCATCATAACCTACCTATGACTTCTATCTAGACTCCTTATATAGATTTGGATTTTACAATACCATGGTCCCAAACCATGGGAGAAGTCCAACGTTCAAAAAAAGTCCCATCTCGATACATAATTAAGGGGATTTGAACCACCAGAAAACCCCTAAGACCAAAAATATAGTTTGTGCTATGCGCTCAACACCTCGTTTTGCGGAGTCTTTACCTCGCGGGGGATCCTAGCTCCAACAGGCCCCCAACACAATGGTGGTGCACCATTTATCTTTGATCTGATTCCGTGCAAGGCATCCTTCAATGGAGGAATTGTATCAACACACTGCTTTGAAAAATCCTGAACCTCTCCTAGCAATATTTCTATGATGGACTTGGTTGCCTTATGTTGTAATCCCCTTTGATTTGTGCGCAAATTTTTAAGCTTATTTTCGACAATTTGGGAAAGTTGACTGGCCTTAGCTTCCCATGGATTCATGCTGGAAATGAATAACTTCTGTTTCCGGTGAAAATCCTCAATCTATTCCTATAAAAAGTGACCCTCTTGGAGACGGGTAATCCTATGAATTGGTGCCAAGGTATTTGCAGTGATCTTGATTTTATCTAGTTGCTCCTGTTTCTTGTGCACCTCTGTCTCAATATTTTGTACTTGCGGGTCCTCCTGCAGCGAGGAACATACATCTAGAGCTTCGCCAAATATGATTGCACACTCCTGTATGCGAGACTCGATCTATGTTGTGGCAACCTTTAGCTCGAATGTGCATTGCTTACAGACTTCCAGTGGAGTAGCAGGATGTAACTGCATCTGTAGCTCTACGATTTTCATTTCCATCTCAGTCCCTACTTCATCGACTTTGGCCTTGGAGTCTTTGACAGTGGTGGCCAGCTTGGCCACTTTCTCCTAAGGCACAGCTGTAGCCTGAATTTCGAGCTCCGATAGCTCGATGCATGCCTTAGAAATAGGTTCTTCCAACTTCTGTCGTTGTGCTACCTCAACCTCACGCTCTTGGATAGCAACTTGTTTCTCCACATACATGCTCTGTCACTCTTGTTATACGTCTTCAATAACCATAAGGGCGCACTGTTATCTGATATTTAGCTCCTCGGTGATGCCCTGGTGAAACTTATGCAAGGCCTGTAAAGGCATCACCACAAGATTCAATGTTGTGTTCTACTATCGAACCGCCTGCTTCATTTTCTTAGTTGTGTCAAAATGTAGTGTGCCTACAGGAATAGACACTATGAAGGTGTTTGCAGACAACACCAGCTCTTTCACAATTGTACTTGGTCCAGCTACTCTGCTTGGTAGGACAACGCTCGCATGCATCACGCTCACTTGCACTTGCAAATCCTGTAACCTTTTGTGAACATCTTCAAGTACTTTCTTGTACTACTCTTTGATGTCGCCCCAAAATTCCTCAATTTCTTGTTGCACAACATCCCCGATCTCGTTAATGTCCCCCTCAGTGAGGGCCATGCCTGTTGGACTAGCGGATCTGTATAACTTGAAATTCTTTCATGTGCCACCCTTCTATGGCTGACTTCTCTTAGTTATAAATGAGGAGGAGGGGTCAGAGGGATTTGTGCCCAGATCACTGCCAAGAGTATCATCCCCCCAGTCTCTAGAGTCTCCACTCTAATGTCCTTCGACCTTGTTGGCATAGTGGGCTTTTCCCCACTCGTTCCTGTTGTCTCTGTACTTCCATGTAATGGAGTTAACCAATCACTCTACCATCGACTGACGATGGCCTCTATATATTCCTCTTCGACCATGTATGGGAGCTCGTACCAGACCCCCGCGTGGTCCTTCTTCACTTGTATGTGGGTATGGTGGAAGTCTACTGTGAACTCCGCAATTTGTAGATATTTTTCCACAATGCTTGGTGACAGCCAAGGATTTTGGTTGATCGCTATCCTTAAGCTCATCTCTAGCTCGACCCATAAAAAATTGTTACACATAACCCTCGACTATTTCGTTGAATGCCATATTGAAGCATACCGAGCTGCTTCGCAAAGATCAAGGTCCACAACATTGAACTGCGACCTGTCAGGTTCCCTCCATTCCATCAAGGAAATTAGAAGCAAGAGCCACGCGTAGTGGAACTTATTTCCTTCTTCTTGCGTGTCCCTGCAATATTCGATGAACTCTTGACATCAATAGCCAACCCAATTGTATACCATGCCCTTGGCACACTCCGCAGCTAAAGCAATAAAAGGTGTGGAAGCCTCCTCCCCGCAACTCTTCCTCATGATTTTTCCCAAAAGGATGTGCGCAGAGAAGCACACAGTTATGTCAGAAATGGATTTAATGAGATAACCCCTCATGCCCTTGGTTAGATCATACTCCTTCTTCATCTTATCTTCTAACTGCTTGCCTTGGATTTTACCCACAAAAGCCTTTGCAGGGTCCAATCCTTGACACGGAAGGGTCGTAATTCTCCTTATCAACATCTCCGTAAGGGGGATCTTATTCCCTAGCCATAAACAACCGTCGTGCACCAAGTCCAGCAGCTGACACAAAATAATAGTATTAATGGAACCTCGCTTGAAGTGTGGTACGTACAACATGTCGAGTGTCCCTGCCTGCTGGATACCCTTTACCCATTTCATCGACTCTAATCGTGTGAGTCTGCCTGGAAATGACTGCTGGCACCGATACCAGCTAGGTTAAAACTGCAAGTACATGGTTCTGTCATTGAAATCCTAGTCCTCGATTATCAACTGGGTTACCTTAGCTAGTAAATCACCTTTAACTACGACTTCATCCAAAATCAGCGGAGTGAAAACCTTGTACTTCACTGCGTCGAGGTCCTTCACCGACTTCTTAGCCTCCGGATTCCAGGGTGGAATGTAAAGGGGAAACCTGGAGATAGGTTCAACTTCCTCAACGTCAACTTCCTTTGGTTCTTCTTCTTCCTGCTCATTCTCATCTAATTCGACTTCCAAGGCTATTTCCTTTCACTGTTCCTGGGATGTCCTTATTTTTTGTTCCTTTGAGTGTTTCTTCCAGGGCGAGGACCACACTGATGGTTTCTTAGGCTAATCGGACAAAGCCGCACTTATGGACTGCTGTCTAGGTGACCTAGGCCCTGTCATAATCACGAGTGGTGTAGCCGTCATGATGTACCCTAAGCCTCACTAAAGAAATTCTCGCTCAATCTCTTCGAAAGTATTCTCGGACATGTAGTAACTTGCTCGACTCTCTCGTAGACATCATTTCTCTCTTAGCGTGCAGCATGTTTGAATTGGAGGCAAGATCCTTGATTTATAAAAAAAATCAAATTTGAACCTCATCACTACCCTTAGACTCTCCTCATAAATTTTGATTTGGCAGCTGATTGGCTAGATATGCCCATTAATTTCATTTTCGTGACTCCTACTAATGACCACATCGTTGTCCAATCAATTTTTACTACTCCAACGATCATATTTTGGACGAACTTCGCGAGACTCGCCTCTTTGACGTAGTCCTGACACCCTAGGCACAGTAACCTCCAACTACGCTCACAATACATCTTCCACGCAGTACTCTTAGTGCACTAACTCCACCCTTCACCATATTATTTCTGCATCGAAGAATATTGACATCCGTAGATCTCCTCCCCCAACACAAGATTTTTGGTTAGGTCTATCTGATCTTTCTAAACCAAATTCCTTGGCTCCTTGGTAATGCGAAGTACACCTGCTTTCCTTTCTTGAAGTGCCTCATTAATTCCTTCCCACCCATAATCAAAGCTATATGTTAATAGGAACCCATCTATCAGCTCATCCCAATCCACGGTTCCATGGCGCAACTCTATTTCAAGATACCATGTTGAGGTATCGTCTCAAAATAATGAAAGAACATGTGCATCCATTCTGGCTAAGGTTCTTCTCCCCAAGCTACGGTCCAGCGAGCTAAATTCTTGCATGGATCCTTCTGGCCATCATACTTCTCCGCAATTCTTGTATCAAACTCACCAAACCTCAACCTTATTAGTTTGTGAAATTCCGGCCAACCTCCTAGACTTTCTCTATGCGCACCCCACAATTGGGCTGGAGTGGACCTTAATGCGAAGACGAGAGCTTCATACCTTTGTTCCTCCGGCACTTTCCGCTCAAATTCCTCCAAGAACAAGACATCATTCCTCGTTCCATCATAAAATGGAAAGTTGCACACTTCTAACTTGACAAAGCGTAGAGATTTTGTAACCCTGTTACAAATATTCGTGGTTACTTCATGCAATCTATTATGCAAGTGCTCCAACTCTTCATCGGAATTAGACATGCATGAAAGATCGCACTCCCAACATATACTTCCATTTGCGGTGGGATTAGTCTAGTCTTCGTCTTTCATAGTAACCTGATAAATCTGATTAATCACAACATCATCATACCCATGTTGGACAGGTTTTGCATAGCGTGCACATTCAGAGGGATCTAGTGGCACAATAACTTGGGTGCCATCCTTTCAAATACCATCTGCCTATTTTTCAGGTTTTTTATATCATCCATGTCATAAGCCTAGTCAAATCCTAACAACGTGGGGTACAAATTACTATTATCAACGATCTCAATGACCTCAAAGTCAACTAACACACTTGCACCATCAATATCTACACTGACTCCCTGCAAAAACACCATAGGGATGATCTTCTGTTGATTTTCCATCCTCAGCTAGATATGCGACCATTGCAACTTCGACTTTCCCATCCACTTCCATGTATGTTTTGGTAGATTATTAGCATCCAATCCCAGATCTAGAATGAATTGATCCATCTCATAGTCTCTGATCTGCACATTTAATCTCATCTCCCAGCCAATTCTCTTCTTATTATTGTACACTTTTTTTACTGCAAATTTTTCCATATGCAACTCTTCTTTACTAGCGCAATTATCAATCATCTCGTGCAATCCTTCTACATCCCTTTGGTCCCTTAACAACTTCATGTACGTTTGTAAGAAAGATGTTAGGATCCATGGATCTGCTCCCTTTACTTCATCATTCTCTCCAGGCTTCTTTTCTACTGGGAATAAATGTCTCTGGGAAATTGATGTCGCAACCTTAGGAGACATAAAAAATTTCTTCACTGCCATGAATTTCTCTTTTTCATGTTACACATCATGTTAGGGCTCCTTATTTTCCCAAGGTTGAGAAAAAAAACCAAAGAGGTAACCACATATCAACTTTCGAATTGGTATCTAGCCCTACCAAATCAGAGAGGGCTCTCTCAAAATCAACCTCACGGCTAATGGAAATGACTGGAGAGTATTAGGATTTTAGGCTAGTTATCAGCTCAATAGGGTTTTTATTAGGGTTTGTTGGATAAGAAGCACCAAGTTTAGGAACTAGGCTAAGTATTCCAAATGATCAATTGCGGACATAGAATGAGGCAAGGTAGGTGTAATCAATGGCACAAAATAGATTTGTCATTGTAGTGTGGTGAGGAGGAAAGAAGAATCAAAATGAGCGTATATGTATGAATTCATTTGTTTATAGGATAAACACTTATACATAAATCTTAGACAAAATAGGTCATTTAGACAATGAAATATGTTCAACAAATTAAGAGATAATCATGAGAAGAAATATAGATGGTTACTGAAAGTATCTAATAATCAAATGAATTATTAAATACTGAAGAAAACATTATCATTGATCATGACACATGAATCTCACAATAATAGCTGCAACTGTATTATATTTTTTCAAAAAGCCAAGCACACTAGTTCAAAAATTATGAACTTCGAGCATCCAACCCTCTCAATGACTTGATTCTAAGTACATATAGAAAAAAAACAATATTCCACCTCTAGGGGTCGAATCCTGATCCATAGAAACTAATTAATGAACCTAATGACTCATTTCCTAATGCTATGGATGTTAGAAACAACTTTCCCCTTCAATTAGCTAACTAATTGAGCTTTTCTCTCTATGCATTATTCATAAGATTATTTACAAAGATGACCATTAATAATAAAAAAACTCATGAGAAAGTTTTTACATCAAAAAATTTGACCTTTGACCTCCACGTGTACTGAAAATTTCCCAAACACAAACTCAACAAAACAGCTAAAAATTGTAGCAAGTTTAGCAGAAGCGCGACAAGTTTTTGGAAGATGATTTGGAGGCCTTGTCGGATGATTTTTCTGCTGAAAAAATATATGGCTGGAAAGTTGAATATGTCTAATACACAATGGAGTCACTGAGAATTGAAAAAACTTTCTTGAAACCCCTCAAAACTTGGCTTGAAGTCAAACTTTCCAAAAACACAGCGAGTGCCCTGAAAAAGTAGCAGAAAGGTGAAAAATAGGCATTGTTTGACCATTTTCTGAAAAAATTATGAATCTTCAAGTGTCCCCATGTAATTTTATGACATCCTTATTCCATAATCTATCTCCACATGCTTGAAATTACGAATTTAAACATCCTTAGAAAAAGCACATCAACTACTTGTTGTGTTTATGGGTAGTCAAATGTTTGCATTTTTTATAAAACTAGGGGTTAAATATGGACTAATATCGCTTTAACCATAAAACAGTTTACAAAAAGGGGAGAGGTTTTTGTATATAAGGTTGTTATAAAGAAAAAAATCTATCCTTTTTGTGAAATTAATTCCGATATTCTTGGAATCCATGCCACAAAATAATGTCTAAAACAAGAAATTAAATTGGAGAATCTGATTATCTGAAATAGGCCTCCAAGAAAGTTTAATATCTCCCAATATATGAAACCTGTGTAGAAATTGAAGGAGGTTTATGTTATTTGTTCTATTATTGAAAAAAATCTGTTTCACTTTTCTACAATCCATCTCCATTTGGTCAGAAACCTATTTAGAAGCAAAACTATCCCTATGTACAACAAATAACCTCAAAACCCTACAAATCATGCCAATCACCTCCTTCTTTTTGGTCACTGATGTTTCCATGGTGTAGGAGATGTATAATTACCCTTTTAATTGACATGGAATTCAAACAAAGGTATGAGGAAGTGATTCTCACGGGAGAGGGGTTGTGAAGGGGAGGCAAATAATTTGATTTGCAAAACAAGGCTAAAAGCGCAACAATTTGAGGGGAGGGAATGAAGGGGGAGGAAGATAGGATAATTATGGGGAAATTATGGCAGGTAGGGATATGTTTTAGGAAGGTAATGGAAGTGGAAATTTTCAATTTTAGTGAGGAAATAGGGGTAAAAAAGCGAAAACACAACCCTAAGCCAGAAGTGCAACAACTAGGTAGGGTTATGAGGGTAAATGATAAAATGAGTGATTTTGAGTGTGGGGAATGGTGGGAAGTGCTTGATGAGGGTAATTATGGATGTGAATGCTAAGAAACAAGAGGAATTTCCTTTCAAGTGAAGCAAAGCCCAAGAAAATGCAAAAACAAATAAAAAGCACAGCAAAACCCTATGCAGGGATTTTAATCACTTTTCTGAGGAAATTGACCGCATCAAGGATTTTTGAAGGCTCCACTTAATTTTTTAGAGATGCTTTGAAACACCGAGATGAAAAATAAACATGTTATTTCCTCCTTATACCTCCAAAACAAAAGCGTAGCAACCCTGCCAGAAGCGCAACAGAAACACAAGAAACTGATAAACTGAGCAATTGGTGATGGAATTCGAACTTCTGATGGATATGGAAAGTGTTGCAATGGTAGAGAGGAGCTCTTGAAGCTTTGGAAGGATATAATTAAGTCTTGAAATGATTTATGCTCCTTTATAACTCAAAAAACTCGATTTTATCTTGATTAAAACATGACATCATGTGTACTTTTGAGAAAATGACTATTGACTAATTTAACATGCAACATATTTCTTCAAAAGGAAATGTTACCTTGATTCTTTTTATTCCCTAATTGCTAACTCCCATGATGGTGACCAAATGTATTACATGACCAGACATGACTCCCTTGTTTGCTTTTGATGACTGATATGATGATGACCATCAACTGTGAATCTTAGACCATGACCTAGATGATGACCCACTGGCTCTTTTGATGACCTAGGACAGGGGAAAAATGACATGACCATGATGGATGATGGTGACCTCGAGAAAGTGGAGGGAGTAGCAGTGACCTAGACAATAGCCAATGACCATATGACAACAAAGAGATGTCAAATTTTATTTGAAAATATAACAATTTGACCCTAAGACCTTATCAATCACATGGAAAGGATACATTTGATCACTGGTGACTCATAGAAACTAACACATAAAACCCAACAATATTATTTTCAACCTTCCTTACCCATGTCTCCGTTACATACCTCTACCCATTTGCATTTTTTCTTCTGGTATTCATACCACTACAAGTGACTATGTTAACACTTGAATCTCCTTGGTGCAGTTCAAACTTAATCATCTGTATGATCTGTGTTGGCTGTTGGTTGCACTTCTACTACATTTTAGCTAACAAAACGGAACAATATTCTATTTCATGACCAAATTCCTGACAATACTTACAAGACACAACAATAGAATTCTGGAAATATTGAGCAAAGTGTCCATGCTATCCATAATTGTAACAAACATTCTATCCTCACCCTCGACCAACACTTCCTCCTCTGCCATGCCCTCATCCTTGAAAACATCCTCGCGCAGTTGGTGAACCCATAGCTTCACAACCTTCTACTTGCATTCGATATGCACCTGGACTGTTCTGAAACATTAGGTCATATCTCCTATAATGTTGTTCGTCATGCCCAATCGAACTACAAAAGTTGCAAAATAGTTGCTTTGACGATCTGACCAACTTATGTAATAAGTGACAAAAATCAGTGGAATGTTGGCCTGCGACTTCGCAGATACTACAACATACATTAGGCCCTGCACTTGGCCCTCTGCTCAATCCAGGTTTTAATGGATTTGGCATCTCAACACTCACATAATCTCTAAAAATAGGATAGTGTTCCTTGTAGTGACCCTCAACCTTGCACTTGATACACCAGATTTCTGGGTGAACCTCCTTTCCCTTCTTTAGATCTTAGAGCTCCATGTGAAAACTTTCCAATTGAGCCTGAATTTGTTGCACCCCTATGCTTGCATCAGCTACTGGCGAAGCCTATAGCTTCATCATGATCTCCAATGCTTAAGCTTGAGTTGTGATATTTTGTTGTGACAATGGAAATCTAATATGTGATAACAACACATCAATAAACGACTCTTTATGTTGTTTGTCTAGGATCTTAAAGCTAATCTTACTCAAAAATGTATTAAATCTATGATCTACCTCCCACAGAGTTTCAATAACCAACTTCTTAATCTCTTTGATCTCAGTGATACCGTTGAAAATGGCAACAAGAAACAATGAAGGAGGCCTCCTGAAACATCTTTCCTAATCCTAGTTGGAAAGTGATCACCTAAACTAGGTGGGGACCACACATGTGATTTTTGTCGAAAAATCTATTTTTAGACTATGTCTGTTTTTAGACATACGGAGCATGATTCGGGGATTCCAGTTGGAGATTCTTGAAGTATGCGACATGTTGGTAAAAATAGATGAGACTCATATTTTTAGGTCACAGGCTATTTTTAGACTGCCTCTCCTAAAAATATGGAAGTCAAATATTATTTACCTTTAATAATATTTAGACTATAAACATCAGTTTACTCTCTTGGAGCACTTCAGTTTGACCCCCAGAGGTGGGGCATGCAGCTGACATAAGGAAATTCGAATTTCCTATGAGTTAAGTGAGCTATTGCATGTTAGACTTCTGTTAGACTCATGTGGCAGAGTTTTGGTGGAGTTGATTGAGGAGTTAATGGAGGTGGTGTTCTGGTTAACTAGTTGAACTAGTTGTATTTAGTTTAACCGGCTAATACACTAGAGATGAGTTGTGTGAATTAAATATTATTTAATTCACTAATTATTAACTCATTATTCAACTAAAGAACACATCAGTTTAACTCAGTGCATGGACAGTTCAATGGAGACCAGTGGAAGAGGTAGATGAAAGGGTGAGTATAGCTATCAGTTGGAGGATCAGTTTTGCATGGGATTTGCATAACACTTGGAGGAAATTACCAATGACAATTGCGCAGTTGA
The DNA here is from genome assembly GCA_034641835.2 of Pinus albicaulis. Lineage (NCBI taxonomy): Eukaryota > Viridiplantae > Streptophyta > Pinopsida > Pinales > Pinaceae > Pinus > Pinus albicaulis. Next base: position 206,839,468 of record CM076570.1, read on the forward strand.
AGCCAGTGAGATTCGAACCTGGATCTCTATTTAGACCAGCCTTGATTGCGCAATAGAGGTAGAGAAGTAGTGGGTGTGTTTTGAACCTGTGACTTGTTCAAAACCAAGCTAGTTTTTGTGCAGCCTTGGGAGATAGTACTGAGTACTTGTGAGGAGTTTGTACTATGTATTTGCTGCATGTTCTCTCCATTTATAATATACTATAGCTGGGGGTTTTCAGCTATAAGCTTTCCCCATACATACTGTGTTAATGTGTGTGATGATTTGATGTGTTATCGCTTCTATTATTTCCGCATGTGACAATTAATTGTAGAAGAAGGTTATGTGTTATGCATGCAATTCAAAATTGATGTATGATCGGGTTAATCTTCATTGAATAAGTGATTTATTCAGCTAATTTCTACATGGTATCAGAGCGAGATTAATTGTCGAAGTCTATTACGGTGATTGCAAACTTATTTCCTCGGACAGAGTCTGCATGCGGGCCAGGTAGCCTCCGGAATATTCATCCTTCCTTGTAAGGTGAAAGATCTGGTGAATGCCCATGCAGTCAATCTCTGATTTGGAAATAATTAGCTCTCAAGTGTAGATCGGAAGCGATCAAGTTTATCAGCTCTTGGTGAAATTCGAATTTGCAGATTTGTGTTCTTGGTGCCGAGGCGAAAATGTCTTTCAACGGTTTGCGACTCGAATATGCTCTTGATGGAAGTTCGAATTATGTTGCATGGAAGGACCGCATGGAGGCTGTATTGGATGATAATGGGCTGTTGGAATTCGTGGAGAAAGAGATTCCAAAGCCTACTTCTACTGATGCAGCTGTTGTGGAAGCATGGCAAAAGAAACAAGCAAAATGTTGAAGGATCCTGTTGGAGGGTGTAAAGGATCACATTGTATCTAGTTTACACGGGAAGGCCTCTCCATATTTGATGTGGAAAGCCTTGACGGATCTGTACCAAAGCAAGAGCGATCATAGGAAGCTGGCGCTCAAAGATAGACTCAGGAACATCAAGTGTGAGAAGGGGGAAAGTATGCCGAAGTACCTCACGAGGTTCACCCAATGTCGGGATGAGCTGGGAAGTGTTGGTGTGACGGTGGTGGATGAGGATCTGGTGAGTTTGGCACTTCTTGGTTTGCCGAAGAGTTGGCATGCATATCAAGATAGTGTCAATGGTCGGGAAAAGTTTCCGGGATGGGAAAGACTGTGGTCTGATCTCGTGCAAGAGGAGATCCGGCGAAATACCAGAGATGGTTCTTCGTCAAAGGGAGCTGATGAAGAAGACTGCACTTTGGCTGCCAAAGCAAGGAAAGGGAAGGGCAAGGAGAAGGCTTCTCAATTCGGTGCGGATGGTAAAGAGCGTGACATGTCCAAAGTGAAGTGTTTTCACTGTCACGATAATGGACATTACGCCACGAATTGCCCCAAGAAGAAGAAGAACAAGCAGGCTGTTGGATCTGCAGCTGGTGAGGCTCTTGCCTCGCAATTTGAGCTGGACTTCTCATTGATCGCATGCATGTTGTCTAGTGCATTGGGATCGGAGTGGTATATTGATAGTGGCGCTTCCTTTCACATGACGGGAGATGCAAATCTTTTCAGTGACTTGGTGGAGAAAGGTCTCCAGATGCATGTTGAGTTGGGCGATGGTGGACGATACAATGCGACCGGCATTGGTACCATAACCTTTCAGAGGGAGTCAGGTAAACTCATTATTTTACAAGATGTATTGCATGTACCAGGTCTAACAAAGAATTTGATCTCAGTTGCAATGTTAGAGGATAAAGGGTATGAAGTTGTCTTTAGAGAAGGAAAGGTGTTCCTTCGGCACAAGGCAACGGGACAAGTCAAGAAGGTTGGGATTCGAGCAAAGAATCTCTACAGACTTGAAGTAGATGGGATGTCTACGAAGCTTCCTACTGTTGGGAAGCGGGAGGAAGACATGCAATTGAAGCTTGAGAGGGAGCGGGTTTTGCATGCAGGTGATAGTGAACCTCGGGATGTGGAGCAGCCACAAGAGGATCATGGAGTGGAAGAGACCACTCATGTAGAGAAATTTCATGCCAGACGGGCAGAGGGAGTGCATGCAGCTATACCACCAGGTATGAGGTGGGGCGACATGCATGAGTAATCCCAAGAGGAGATTTCTGGGCAGATTCATGAGATGGTGTGGATCTCATGGATTGAACCTGGCTACGAGGTGCCCACAACATGGCAGTAGCAAGATCAGTTGGAGTGATGCAGGCAGATCAAAGTGACAGTGTCGGATACTGGAGCGCGGATCAGAGTTGACAGCAAATGCAAGAGTGCACGGCAAGAGTTCAACCGGGCAGTAGTTCCCGGGAGACATGTGCAAGCCACAAGGTAGTCGAAGACTTTGATGATAGATGCTAGATGCATCAAGACTGATTGAGTTGTTTGGAGCCTATTCAGTTCCAGAGGAGTTGCAGAGCAGATGCATGGAGTTGCATGGCGCTTGCAAAGGGTGCATGGCACATGCATGGAGTTGCATGGTGCATGCATGAGTTTGCATGGCACATGCAAAGGGTGCATGGCGAATGCATGGAGTTGCATGTCGCATGCATGGAGTTGCATGGCGCGTGTGAAGGTTGCAGGGCGAATGCATGGAGTTGCATGTCGCATGCAATGACAGTCCTTTCTTGTTGAGAGGGAGTGTTGAAAATGGCAACAAGAAACGTTGAAGGAGGCATCCTGCATCTTTCCTAATCCTAGTTGGAAAGTGATCACCTAAACTAGGTGGGGGCCACACAGGTGATTTTTGTCGCAAAGTCTATTTTTAGACTATGTCTATTTTTAGACATATGGAGACTACAGTTACTGGATTATTTATGGATGGTTGGTCAAGTTGGAAAAATAGATGGATTTCTATTTTTAGACATATGACCTATTTTTAGATTGCCGGTCTAAAATAGATATGTCACGTAATATTATTAGCTCTTAATAATATTTAGACTATAAATGCTAGCTTACTCACTTGAGCATCTCTGTTTTGAATCCCTGATGTGGGTCTAGGTAGCCATATAAGGAAATTCAAAATTTCCTTAAGAGTTAAGTATTTATTGCATGTTAGACTTCAAGTGAATTTCATGTGGCAGTTTTGGTGGAGCTGGACAGGAGTTAATGGAGGTGGTGTTCTGGTTAACTAGTTTAACTAGTTGTATTTAGTTTAACTGGCTAATACACTAGAGATGAGTTGGGTGAGTTAAATATTATTTAATTCACTAAATATTAACTCATTATTCAACTAAATAACACATCAGTTTAACTTAGTGCATGGACATTTCAGTGGCGACAAGTGAAAGAGGTAGATGAAAGGGTTGAGTTAGCTATCAGTTGTGACATTAGTTGTGCATGAGATTTGCACCACACTTGGAGGAAATTACCAATGACAATTGTGCAGTTGGAGCCAGTGAGATTTGAACTTGGATCTCTATTTAGACCAACCTTGACTACGCAATAGAGGCAGGGAAATTAGTGGGTGTGTTTTGAACCTGTGACTTGTTCAAAACCAAGCTAGTTTTTGTGTAGCTTTGGGAGATAGTACTGAGTACTTGTGAGGAGTTTGTACTATGTATTTGCAGCACGTTCTCTCCATTTATAATATACTATAGCTGCGGGGTTTTCAGCTATAAGCTTTCCCCATACATAACACAAGAACAGCACAAAACATGATTTGATGTGTTATCGCTTCTATTCTTTCCGCATGTGACAATTAATTGTAGAAGAGATTATGTGTTATGCATGCACTGGGATTGATGTGTGATCGTGTTAATCTCCATTGAATAAGGATTTATTCAAATTAATTTGGCTGCATTACACTGGGATTGGGACTTCAGTTTCTTGAATTTAGCATTCAACACGGTCTTTTTTTTAGCCAATGAAGCATTTGCATTTGTTGTAAATAAATTCATGTACCAGGACAATGCTCGATCTTGCAGCGCAGTAACAAACTACGCTTTCTTCATATCTTCGTCTGTAACATTCTGCGAACTCCATATCGATTCTACTACAAAGCAGAACTGTTCAAGGTCATTTGTTCCCTTGAGCACATGGTCTATATTCAGTTTCAATGTATGTAACCCAACCTCTTCTAAATCGCTTACCGCTTCACATAGCACTAGGTTCTTTTTCTTCAACCATCAATCTAAGTGCAATCGCAGTAAACCCTATTCACATAGTAACATTTTAATCCATAACTTCAGTGAATCTAGGTACTTACCTCGCATTCCTTTGAAAAATTTGTGCTCTACTTCACTATAGGACACGTTGGTCTCAATGGTGAACTTAGTAATGAATCCCCTAAGGATGCTATCAATCTAGTAATCAACATCTCTCACAATATCGTTATCAGTCTTTTTTAGTTTCTCAATCAGATATGGGGTCCATCGAATAGGTATATTATTAAAATAACATGTTTGTGTAGCTATCCTTGAGGTTCACTTGTGCAGCTCGATAGAAAATGATGCAAAGAAGAGCTCATACTGATATGTATAGATATACTTCTATAACTAGTGTTAAGTAGAGATACGCGAACTTCTAATTTCTTACGCAGCAAACTCATGTTCTTTTTTATCAACCCAATTTTCAATATCTTCCTACGCAAACCGAAGTCTTTTTTATCAACCCAATTTTCAATTTTCTTCTTACGCAGACCGAAGTCTCACCCAAGGCAATATAGGGGGATGCTAGCACCAGGTTTTTGCATCCAGAGGAACACTGGACTATGGATTTAGGGTTTTTCCTTCTTATTAGAACTACACAGGCCAGACCTATCAACATTACTAGTGTTGTTAAACAACTGTTGAACTTGCTCATAGACTGCGTGATCTTACTTATTCGTGTATTAAAAATATATTATAACCATAAAACAAATTGTCCTATTTAGTTACAGAACAAAAGCCTTATTTAGCATGGATATTCATAATAGTAAAAAAAATAAGCACATCATTATAACTCAGATTTCCTCAACGGTTCATTCATTAACATCTAGATCTATCTCATACATCCACTTTCCACGTTGCACACACAACTGCAAGGGCCTGAACACATAGCTACAGACTTTCCTAAGGTCTCCACGCACACAACTGTAGGAGCCTTTTCCTCTAACCCAAAACATAGACTCTAACTCAGTTTTAAATCCAAATTCATTTCATATCATCCATCATAAACTGCCTATGAATTCTATCTAGACTCCTTATATAGATTTGGCTTTTACAATACCATGATCCCAAACCAGGGGTGGAGTCCAACGTTCACAAAATTTCCCATCCCATTACATAATTAAGGGGCTTTGACCCACCCCAAATCTCCTAAGACCAAAAATATACTTCATGTTGTGCACTTTGTGCCTCGATCTGCAGAGTCTTTACCTCGTGGGGCATCCCAGCTCCAACAGTTCATGGTCGACAACGAGAGCCAAAAGAACCTCATTTCAGTAGAGGTCTTGAAGCGGTTGGGTCTATCAACCACATCACACCCACAGTCGTACACCATTGGGTGGCTTCACCAAGGACACAATCTCTGTGTCAACCAGTAGTGTTTCCTTCCCTACAACATTGAACCCTTCAAAGATGAGGTACTATGTGATGTTTCTCCTCTTGAAGTTTGTGATATATTATTAGGCCAACCATACTTGTGGAAGCATCATGATGTGTATGAGTCTAGGCCTCACACTGCTGTTATTACTTTAGGAAATAAGTAATACAAGATACTGGAGGTAGACCCACCTATCGCCATCTCTTTGATCTCTTCTAAGAAACGCAGTAAGATCATCTCCTAGACCAGAAAATTTGTTTTCTTTCTTATTCGATCTCAAAGTAAGGGGAAGATCATGGCCACATCCATGGCCCTTGGGAAGGGTTCCTCCACACATCATAACCATATGGGTAAGGTCATGGAAGAATACAAGGACATCATCTCCTCACCCACAGGGGTACCCTTGCACTGTTAGGTTAAGCATTCTATCAATATGACTCTTGGAGCACCCCTACCCAATGGCTCGATATACTTCCACTCCATTCTAAAAAATGAAGAGATCAAGTGACATATCCAAGAGTTGCTACAAAAAGAGCACATCTAATCAAGTTCCTCGCCCTGTGGGAGCCAGATTGTACTTTTACAGAACAAGGATGGGATTTGGAGGCTCTGCATTGATTATCATACACAAAACAAAATCAATGTCAGGAACATGTATCCAATCCATGGATTAATGACATTTCAGACCAACTCAAGGGGTCTAAATATTCCAATAAGATCGATATGAAGTATGGCTATCACCGGGTTCCAAAATATCCCACAAATATAAGGAAGACCACCTTCAAATCCAAGGAAGGCATTTTTGAATGGTTGGTCATGCCCTTCAGGTTGAAAAATTCCCCTGCTACTTTTATGAGGCCAATGTATGACATCTCGCGACCCTTTACCAACTTGTTCATGGTTGTTTATCTGGATGATATCCCCATCTTCAACAAGAGTTGGGAAGATCACTTACAACACATTCAACATGTCCTTCAAACCTTGCGGCAACACAAACTGTGTGCCGACTTGGAGAAATGCACCTTTGGCATGAGTTAGGTCCAATATCTGGGTGACATCATAGATGAGTGAGGAATGCACATGGATCCAACTAAGATCCAAGTAATTCAGGATTGGCTAGCCTTGACCACTCTAACAGAGCTTCATAGCCTTTTGGGCCTCAAAAATTTTGATCAGAGGTTCGTATTGGGATTCTCCCATATCACTTTTCCTTTTAGTCAGATTACCAAGGGTAGAGCAAAAGAAAAGTTTTCTTGGTCCGAGTCCCAACAAAAGACATTCATTGAGCTGAAACACTGCCTCTGCTCTGCACTTGTACTCACATTGCCAGATTTGTCACAACCATTTGAAAATGATACAAATGCCTCTGACTATGTTATTGGTGCATTCCTCACCCAACACAAGAATCCATTGGCCTATCATAATGAGACACTTTCTGATACAAATCAAAAATGCCCCACCTATGACAAATATATGTATTCTATCGTGCAAGCTTGCTAAAAAAGGAAAAATTACATTCCAGGGAAGGAGATGGTCATCCACAATGATCACCGACCTCTTCAGTTTATATAGACACAAGGGAAGTTGCAAGATGATTTCCATCAAAAGTGGTCTATATATATGCAACAATTCAACTTAAACAATAAATTCAAAAAGGGCAGCACCAATCATGTTTCAGATTTCCTCAGTCAGCCCCCAGTTGCAACACTGACTATTTTTTTAAACTCTTGTGTCCATGAGACCTCTGGATGGTCACAACTGTATAAAAATGATCCAGAGTTTTCCACCACATACCATATGCTAGTGGATGGAAAGCAAGTTAACAATTTCCACCTCTAGGACACATTATTATGCTACTTGGGCCACTATTGTGTTCCTTCAAGTGAGCATGCCAACATGATTTGGGAGGTGCACTATAGTCGGGTTGCATGACACTTTGGTGTGGAGAAAACTGTGGCTGTACTCTAGAAGTAATTTTATTGGCCAAAACTCTAGCAAGATGTTATAAAATATATTAGATAATGTACTTCCTGTGCCATCGCCAAACCAACCATCAAGAAGCAAGGCCTGTACACTCCTCTACCTACTCCTAGCTGACCCTGAGAATCCATCTCCATGGACTATCTGTCTGTCCTCCCTTCTACTAAGCATGATAATGATTGTGTATTTGTGGTCGTGGACATATTTTCTAATATGGCTATATTGGCAGCCTACAAGAAGAGTATCACAACAGAGGACACCGCCAAAATCTTCTTTGAACGAGTGTGGGTACATTTTTGGATCCCACAGACCATTATATTAGATCAGAATAACAAGTTCTTGAGCACATTTTGGTCGAGCCTTTGGACACTATTGGACACCAAGATCACAAAGTTGACTGCATTCCATCCCCAAAGTGATGGCTAGATAGAGGTTTCCAACATGATAATAGTGCACATACTCTGTATGTACAACTCCAAGCATCCACGAACCTAGGATGAGAGCCTTCCCTATGTGAAACACAACTATAATAGAGCTCTCCATAGCTCCACTAGTCGCAGTCCATTTCAAGTGGGTCTATGATTTCAACCATTGTTTCTAATTGATGTCTTCATGCCTCTTGTGACTACACAGATGAAAAAAATCCTCACATGTACAGTCTGAGGCTGATAAAGCAACCAATTTTATTGAATGCATCTAGCACATCCGCTAGCAGGTTTATGAAATATTTGAGAAGTCCAACGCCAAGTACAAGCAACAACATGATCAACATCAAGTGCCTCATAAGTTTTAGGTGGGAAACAAAGTTTGGTTTCATTTGCCGAAAGAAGGCCCATCGGAAGCTAAGACCACTTCGATATGGGCCTTACACCGTCACTAAGGTTATGAGAGAGAATTATTTTGAGCTCAAAATTCTCCCATTCCTTGACCTGCACCTAGTGTTCAATGTGGGATGCCTTTCGCCATACTTTCCACTATTACTCAACACATCAGACATTGCAAAACAACTCACGCTAATAGAGCTAAACCGAGACTGCATTGAAAAGATCACAAATGATCGGATCATGGACATGCAGATTAAGAACACTTGCCAACAGAAGATCCAACTGTATCAGGTTGTCAAAGCTATCCAACTCTTGCACCAAGGCAAGTGGCTCATGAGGGACCAAGTTCAACAGAAGTTTCCCCATCTTATGGAGGCGCTCAATGCAATGGGGAGAATTTATTCCTAAGGGGGTGGGGGGACTAATCCAGGTGGATATTGGTGGCCACCCACCAATTCCACTTGGACCCCCACTATTGTTTCTTTCAGTTTCCTTAACTCTAGCACAATTTACTATTTTTGGCAGTTTTTCGGGTTCTGAACTTCCATATCCATTTTGAGGCCCTAAACGCCATTTATTTTTGGAAAATAGAAAAGCTCATAGCTTGAAACAAGGGTTTGTAGTATAAAGTTGTAGTCCTTTGATAGATCTTTCTAACGAGGTATTTTACGTGACAAACATAGATCATATTGCAAAGTTACGACCTCGGGAAGTTGATGTACCAATTTACCCCAAAACGACCCACAGGCTTTTGGTGCTTCATCTCCTAGGGTTAGGTTTTTGGATTTTTAGGATTTTCCATTATTTCTCATTTGATAAATAGACATTCTAGCCTCATTGTAGCACAGTTCAGAAGGCATGTAGCCGCCACATCCCTTCTCAAAGATAAGCTACCATCCCGTGAGATAGTTTATTTCCATTCAACATGTAAACAATTTTCCATACTTTTTTTATTAATGAATTGAAGTTTTTCTTTCACTGTATCTCTGTGTTTTTGTTCATATCTGTATTTAATTTCGTTCCTTCATAAATCTCGATCACTTTATCCCTAGAAGTAAACCTAACTTCCCTGAAGATCACATCTAGGATATAATTGTTTTTCTTTTCACTACATACCACAACTTATATCCTATTATTCCATCCTTATAACTGATGAAATGTTTATCTTGTCATCCAACTTTTCCCTCTTCTCATTTGGGATATGGACATATGTGTTATGGATGTGCCAAAGTTAGTTGACCAAGGAAGCTAGGTAAACTTGGATAGAGGCATGACAAATTGGTGTGTCAAGACTTATATTCATTGATCAAGTGGGCGTTCTACAATTTGGGGTCAAGTTGGTTGGTCAAGCTACCTTAGAGCACAAGTTTTCATAGATGAGATCATGGAGCACATTGATGGGAAGACTCCATTAGGCACACATTCCTCGAACATATACACTTGGGCATGTGAACCCCAAGGTGACTCATTCACCATTATTTGCAAATGAAGATAGTGCAGTCATTCAGATGACTTAGATGTATGGACAAGCCAACTGGCCAACATAATGATTAGGAGTGCAAACGACCTAAACAATGAGGCAAGGCAAGGGACTTAGGATGCTAAGTGGACCAATGTGCATGAACGAACGGGATAGCTTAATTATCTCACACAACATGACCCTTTCTAAGTAGGGAAAAGACACCATGTAAGTATGAAAAACTTGGATGAGTCAAAGGTAGAGGGGTAGAAAGCAAGAATGGAAATAAGAACAAGGACGAAATAAAGTCAAGTGGTTTTTGGTTTTTTCCTTAGGATTGTGCTATTGCAAATCATCAAGTTACCTATGTAACTAAACTCGCTATGTAACTGAACTTGCAAAAAAAACCTGTAAGAAGTAAGCACATGGTTGTAAAAGGAGGTTGGTTTGTGTGGAGAAAAAATAGTTTTGAAAGCAACTTGCCTAATATTCTTTATACATTGTGGTATGTTGAAGCTCCCTCTTGTATTGTAATTCCCAACATTGTAACCTTCTTTATATAATTAAATAAGTGTTATGCTCCACCTTGATGCCACCCAACTATATGCGAAGCCACCCTCTCCTTTTTTTGGTGTTAGAATGAGTTGTTTCTTTTAATGCTATATTGGATAAGTGTTAATTGACTAAATGTCATAAACACACATTTATCAACAGTTTGACGTATACCCATTTGGTTGCGTAGATCGAGTCAGATTTGACAAGATTATAGTTAAAAATGAACTTATGAACATAATTTGATTGAAGAAACATTGGGCAATTGAAATAAGCATTGTTTTGTCAAGCTAGCCACCACGTTTGAAACCACAAGTACCAGATGACCGCAAATGCTGCAAATAAGGCACCAAATGTAAACTAAAAATTCTAAAGAATTGCATGTCCGTGACAATACGTATGCGTAAAACGAAAATATTTATGGCTATTGGAATATTTAAAATTCCAGAACAAACAATGGAGAGAGTAATACTCTCCTCCTTAACACAGAGAAAATTAAAATTTCTTCATTGGAGACAGAGTTTTCACTCTAAAAACTATTTCATTAATCTTCAAAAAACTTGTTACAAAATTTCCTCTGACTGAGGGAATACAAAGAAACTTTGACTGCTTCAAAACACAGTTCAACACAAAACTCACACTCTCTAAAATTTCACTCTATCTGTGCATTTGCAACTCACTGCAGTGTGTTGAAGAATACTATGTCTCTTTAATAAAATTAAACGCACTGTTGTGCAATTCAAACTTTTACACTCTGCTGTGTGTAAAAATTAAAACTCTACCATTCAATGGCTCTCAGGCCTTTTCAACTTTTTTATATGCCTCAGCACTTTTACAATATAAAAAAAAACTATATTAAAATAAAACTTATTTTAAGACTTAAAACAAAAGTCTATTTATAAGTTGTCCGCCTATACCATTTGATGTATATATGGTGTAATGTTTAATCAAAAAACATAAACTATTTTAAAATATTTCGGGCTCCACCATTACAAAACTCACGCATATGTAATATAACATATGTTGAAACATATGTTAATTTTTTCTAACACAGCGTTTCATCGATCAACCAAAATCATTAAAACTTTGCAAACAAACCCTTTGATAATTATCTGCCAGAATTGAAGATAAATTGAACCAATCTGCATAACGATTTCGGGTCACAAAAGACCTCGCTGACGTCACCTAAATTGTGATGCGAAATCGCTATTAAATCCGCCTTATGATTTGTATCGGGTCTGATTTTGGGCAGTCGTACGGAGAAAAATTGTGATGCGAAATTTCTCAATCAAATCCAGCCTAATCTTTTCGGATCCGGGTTTGCTGTTAAATTTTATCTTTTTTCAAAAACAATACAATGCTATGTTTCTCAAAATACATAGACCAGCGCCGAGTACCAAAATGAATTTGACTGCTCACTGTTTTTAGCAAGCGGCTATTTGCAAGGTTTTTTTCACACTCCGATCTTGACTGATCACTGGAAATAGAAGGCGGCTTACTGTACTTTGAACAGTTGAAAGTAATTTTCAACACTCCCCCTTACTTTCAGCTGCTGGGTTATTAGTCATACCCAGACATTTCCTCAAAAACTCAAAACTCTTCTGCCCCAATGGCTTGATCAGAATGTCTGCAAATTGCTCCTGAGTTCTGCAGTGTTCCAAAACAATTTCACCATTGTTTACCAATTATCTGATGTAATGAAACTTTGTGTCAATGTGTTTCGTTCTCTTGTGAAACACATAATTCTTCGATAATGCAATAGCTGAGCTATTGTCACAATAAATCATTGTTCCTCTTACCTGCTCTTGGCCTAAACTTCTCAGCATCCTTCTCATCCAAATTGCTTGACACACTACTACTGTAGCTGCCACATATTTTGCCTCTGTTGTAGACAATGCTACAATGGGCTGCTTTTTAGAAGCCCATGAAATGGCTCTTGAACCCATGTGAAAAACATAACCGGAAGTGCTCTTCCGATCATCTACACTTCCAGCCCAATCACTGTCAGTGTATCCAACTAAATCTGAATTTTCTGAAGCAGTATATAAAATACCAAACCTTTTTGTACCTTTAACATACCTCAGAATTCTCTTCGCTGTCTGCCAATGTGCATCCTTTGGCTTCTCCATGAATCTGGAAATCAAACTAACAACATGCATTATGTCGGGCCTAGTTGCAGTCAAATACATGAGGCTGCCAACTATGCTCTTATACAAGCTAGGATCAAAATCCTTGCTGCTATCCTTTCTGCTGAGTTTTAATCCCATCACTGTGGGAGTGATCGCTACTTTTCTCTCCTGCATATTAAATCTTTCCAGCACTTCATTAACATATTTTACTTGTGAGATAAAAATTCCATTTTCATCTTGTTCTACTTCTATTCCTAAGAAGTATTTCAACAAACTCATGTTAGCCATTTCAAATTCTTCTTTCATGATGTTTTAAAATTTTCAATAAGGTAATCATCATTACCCGTGAAAATAACATCATCAACATATAAAACTACAATCAACATTTTTCCATCTTTTTCTTTGATGTAGAGGGTGGGTTCTCCCTCACACTTTTCAAATCCATTTTCTAGTAGATAGGAATCTATCCTACTGTACCATGCTCTTGGTGCTTGCTTCAGCCCATAAAGAGCTTTCTTCAACTTGCACACTTTGTGCTCTTGGCCTTTCTTTTCATAGCCAAGAGGTTGTTCAATGTAAACCTCTTCCATTAACACTTCGTTTAGGAATGCTGACTTCACGTCCATTTGGTAAACTTTTCACTTGTTTTGTGCTGCTATGGACAACACTGCTCTCACGGTTTCCATTCTAGCAACCGATGTGAAAGTTTCCTCATAATCTATCCCATGCTTATGCTTATACCCCTTGACAACAAGTCTAGCTTTGTGTCTCTCTATTTTTCCTTCAGCATTACTCTTGGTCTTGTAGACCCATTTAACTCCAATGACATCTTTACCTTTTGGGAGTTCAACCAAATCCCATGTCTTGTTTCTTTCTATGGCATTAATCTCCTCATCCATAGCTTCTATCCATTTCCTATCTTTAATAGCATCCTCAAAATGAATAGGGTCATCAACATGACAATATAAAGCAAACAAAGAATTGATACCTTCATTTGCTGCCTCTTGTGCATAAATGTCATTCAAATTTCTGAACTTCTTACCTCTTTCATTAGGTGTACAAATGCTTGAAGAAGCACTTGAATTTCCTCCTTGTGGTGTGCTTGGAGAAGCACTTTCATTTCTCCTCAAGGGTGTGCTTTGCTGCTCTTGTGTTGGTGCTGTTGTTTGGGGATGTATTTCAGCCAATTCATCATCATTTTCATCATGAGATAAACAGTGTTTAACATTCACTGTTTTCTCTATGCTTCCATCCCAAGCTTCCTCTTCAATGAACTGAACATCTCTGCTCACAATAAACTTCTTGGTGGATGGGTTGTATAACCTGTAAGCCTTGGATTCCTCATTGTATCCAATGAAAATACATTTCTCCCCCTTGCTGTCCAAATTCTTCCTTAGCTGATCCGGTATGTGTGCATAAGCTACACATCCAAAAACCTTCATGTGTGTGACACTTTGCTTTGTGCCACTCCATGCCTCTTCTGGCACTTTGTTCATCACTGCTTTTGTAGGGCACCTATTCAAAATTTATGCTGCACAATGTACAGCTTCAGCCCAGTAATCATTAGGCAAATGCTTTGCCTTTAACATACTCCTCACCATGTCCATTATGGTTCTATTCTTCCTTTCGGCTACTCCATTTTGCTGCAGAGTATATCTAGTTTTAAACTTCTTTTGAATACCATTTTCTCTACAAAAACGTAGAAAATCTTTAGAGATATAATCACCTCCCCTATCAGTCCTTAGGACTTTGATGTGCAGCCCACTTTGGTTTTCCACTAGTGCTTTGAAATTGCAAAATTTTTCAAACACTTCACTTTTATTTTTCAAAAAGTAAACCCAAGTTTTTCTTGTAAAATCATCTGTGAATGTTAACATGTAGTGGCTGCTAGCAAGCGATGGAGTTTGCATCGGTCCACACAAATCTGAGTGGACAATCTCTAAGGGTGCCTTTGCCCTTATGCTTTTCCCAGAAGGAAAACTTTATCTGTGTTGTTTCCCCAAGATACACCCTTCACAAAGGTTGTCTGGTTTCTCTATCAATGGTAAACCTCTTACCATTCCTTTTCTGTTCAACAAATTAAGACCTCCAAAGTTGAGATGTCCAAATCTCAAGTGCCACAACCAATTTTCATCTTTTGGTTCACTTTGGATAGCCTCTTGTGCCACTGCTACTTTCTCTTCTTCATTCTTCAAGTCTGCTCTCATTATGAGAGGGAACATCCTGTTCCTTGTCATTTTTACTTCAGCAATACATTGTTTGTTGGGTGGTTTGTCCATGATGTTACAAACATCATCCTCAAAAAATACATTGTACCCCTTTTGGACAAGCTGTCCAATACTTAAGAGGTTACACTTCATTCCTGGAACATAATAGACATCTGCTATGGATTTCTTTACACCTTTCCTTGTTAGAACATTGACATTCCCTTTTCCCATAACATAAACTTTGCTATCAGTTCCTAGTGTGACTTGTGACTTCACACTCTCATTTAGCATAGAAAACATTGTTATGTTTCCTGTCATATGGTTACTACAACCAGAGTCTAGAAACCATAAATCCTCACTTTTTTCTTCAGCCATATTACAAGCCAAAAACAAACTATCTTGGCTGAGATTTTCTCTAGTGAAATTTGCACTAGTTCTATTTCCCATATCATGTTGTTTCTTTCTACATTCATTAGCATAATGACCATATTTTTTACAATAGTGACATTGGACATTGGACTTATCATACCTCTGTCCTTGAGCATTCTGCTGACCACTCTGCTGGCTGCTGCCTTGGCCTTGATGCTGATTTGGATTGCTGCCCCTTCCTTGAGCATTTGCTGGACTGTTCCTTCCACCTCTGTTTTGGCTTCTGCCTCTTCCTCTTTTGTTTCCTCTGCCCTGCTCTCTTCCTCTTCCGAAGGACATTTGGGTTTTAAAGGCATGTTCCAGAGATGAGTTTTCACTCCTGCCCAATCTCTGCTCATGAGTCATCAGTGATGCATGTAGCTCATCCATTGTGAACTTTGAGAGATCCTTAGTCTCCTCTATAGTGGTGACAATCACATCGAATCTTGAGGGTAGACTCCTCAAGAGTTTTTCCACAATCCTCTTATCTTCAAGAGTCTCTCCATGAGATCTTATTTGTGTGACCATTCCAATCACATGAGTGAAGAATGAGTCAATAATATCTGACTCTTTCATACAAAGAGTCTCAAAGTCTCTCCTCAGCAACTGAAGTTTTGTTGTCTTCACTTTTTCCATGCCTTGATAGGTTGTCTTGAGAGTTTCCCATGATTCTTTGGATTTCTTGGCTGCTGCTATCCTCGGAAACACACTCTCATGCACTGTTTGATACAATAAGAAGAGAGCTTTGGAGTCTTTCTTCCTATTGCTCTTCAACGACTCTTTCTCTCCCTGAGTTAAATCCTCAAACTCTTCTTCATCTGCTGGCTCTTCAAAGCCATCCTCAACAAATTCCCATAAGTCTTGGGAGACAAATAAAGTTCTCATAGTTATTGACCAGTAGTCATAATTTTTCCCATTAAATTGTGGGAGGTGGATATTTCTCATACCCATACCAGTGCTGGCTCCAGCCATTCTGCACTCTTAACTATGATTCAAAAACACTCGAATGTATATTTAAAATAACTGACTATTCTGCAACAGTAACACAATAAACTGTATAGAGAAATACCTTGAATTCTTTTTGGCTGAGTCTTCACACTGCTGGAGAAGTTGCTGCAACAAAGAAATCCTTTCCTTCAACTTCTTTGATCTTCAAAGAGCCTAGACTAGCTCTGATACCATATTGGAATATTTAAAATTCCAGAACAAACAATGGAGAGAGTAATACTCTCCTCTTTAACACAGTGAAAATTAAAATTTCTTCATTAGAGACAAATTTTTCACTCTAAAAACTATTTCATTAATCTTCAAAAAACTTGTTACAAAATCTCCTCTAACTGAGGGAATACAAAGAAACTTTGACTGCTTCAAAACACAGTTCACCACAAAACTCACAGTCTCTAAAATTTCACTCTATCTGTGCATTTGCAACTCACTGCAGTGTGTTGAAGAATACTCTCTCTTTAATAAAATTAAACGCACCGTTGTGCAATTCAAACTTTTACACTCTGCTGTGTGTAATATGCCTTAGCACTTTTACAATATAAAAAAAACTATATTAAAATAAAACTTATTTTAAGACTTAAAACAAAAGTCTATTTATAAGTTGTCCGCCTATACCATATGATGTATATATGGTGTAATGTTTAATCAAAAAACATAAACCTATTTTAAAATATTTCGGGCTCCACCATTAAAAAACTCACGCATATGTAATATAACATATGTTAATTTTTTTTAACACAACGTTTCATAGATCAACCAAAATCATTAAAACTTTGCAAACGAACCCTTTGATAATTATCCGCCGGACTTGAAGATAAATTGAACCAATCTGCATAACGATTTCGAGTCACAAAAGACCCCGCTGACGTCACCTAAATTGTGATGCGAAACCGCTATTAAATCCACCTTACGATTTGTATTGGGTCCGATTTTGGGCAGTCGTACGGAGGAAAATTGTGATGCGAAATTTCTCAATCAAATCTAGCCTAATCTTTTCGGATCCAGGTTTGCTGTTAAATTTTCTCTGTTTTCAAAAACAATACAGCGCTACGTTTCTCAAAATACATAGACCAGTGTCGAGTACCAAAATGAAGTTGACTGCTCACTGTTTTTAGCAAGCGACTATCTACAAGATTTTTTTCACACTCCGATCTTGACTGATCACTGGAAATAAAAGGCGGCTTACTGTACTTTGAACAATTGAAAGTAATTTTCAACAATGGCTTGACTCATCCTGTAATTAAGATTAAGTCTTAATTATGAATCGTCTTCAACACATTCGGTGGTAGAAAGCATTCGCTTGAAGACTCATATATTATAGTAAGAATGGTGGCCAACCCTTAATCCGTAGCATACGGATGTATGGTAACGTGAGAGCTAGCTTTTTAATATTAATTATATTATTATTATTATGCTAACTAAGCATGCCTTGCCCTTGTCTTGTGGCCATTCAAATTACAACTGGCATATCAAATGCCACAAGCATTTAATACGTCAAACGAGTTTCCACACCTAATTTTAATGCAAGTTGACAAAAACGAAATTTGACACGCCAAAATTTAAACTTTATACGTTTCGTGTTTTGGTTTTTTAATGAAAATTCGATTATGCAAATTTTGTTAATATAGTAATTTTTAGTGCACGACTCTGCAGAGGACATCAGCCACGGAATCTACTTGTTATCTGATAAGTTACCTGCTTTACGATATCACCACGCTCTGCTCGCATGCAGTATTTTCGCCCATAAAATCATAAAATAACAAATCATATCACATGAGTCGTCGTGTTTTCCACCTCAACCTATCACGAACTTCTGTACGGGATATGGGGCCGTGTAAATTTGAAAACGCAATTTCTAGAAAAGAAATGAATTACTTACTTGATCACTTATCACAACATATAATAATAGGTTCAAGTTGGACAGCTTTTGATAAGAACAATGAGTTGTTTTATTTTCTGAAGGATGACAACAACTTTCAACCATTCCACTGCCACATCAGTATTATTGATTTTTTTTAGGTGGTTCAGTGTATCAATATGTTACTAGCTATGGTTACTGGCAATATCTAGCTGCTATTTTGAGGAATCAATGTAGATAACTAGCAATATTTAACCGCTATTCCGATGAATCAAGATAGATAATTGCATCATAAACAAACCTATCTTAACATGAGATTAAACTTCGGGTGAGAAAAAACCAACAGAATTGCATTACAAACAAACCTATCTTAACATGAGATTAAACTTCGGGTGAGAAAAAACCAACAGACCATCCCACCACACAACCTGTGAGAAAGAAGCTAATAGATCATCCCCACCACACGATCTTCGTGAGGATTGATTTTCTTCAAGTATGGATCAAATGTTGTTACTTGCAGAGCAAACGTTTTTTTCGAGAAAATTAAATGAAGTTTGGAACACTACGTCAGATAATGCGTCCTTTCGGTTATAGTGTCGCTGGTGAAATGTAATATTCAATACGACTTGGAACCTTAATAGAACTAATGAATAAAGTAGTACTTGCTGTTAAGAGATCTCTATGAAGAGGTGTTAGCAGGGCATCACATGAAAAATGGGAAGCCACCCCCTTTCGTCTTTTCTCCTCTCGTGAAACCCGGAATAGCCACGCCATTTCGTCTTTCCTCCTCTTGTGAAAGCTGGCGCTGATGCAAAACTAAATGATTGAGCTACGTGTTACTTACGGAGTTCTCAACCATTAGTGATCGCCTATATAAGTTGCAGCTCGTTGCAATTTTTGAAAAATGAGCTCCGCTGATCTGCTGAATGGTAATTTACTGTTTGGCTAGATCCGTGGAGTGTTGTAGTTTCAAAAGGTTCGGCACACAAGGTCCGGTGTATCTAATATATCAGTATTCATTCAGATTTTTCTTCATATTTTATACTCACAGCTGCAATTTTCTCCATATCAGTATTCATTCAGTTTTTTCTTCATATTTCATAGCAGCTGCAATTTTCTCCAAAGAAAACGTATTCCTCTCGAGAGGTTATACTTCTCATTTGCGTTCTAAGTCTTCAGTTTCACTGTTAGTGAGCAATCGTGCCCAAACCAGATCTTTTTAGGATTCTCCAGATCGTATATTCCAGTATATTTCATCTTTGGTATTTGTATCAGATGGTAAGAAAATTTTCTTATTGGGTTTTCCTTTACTATTGTATTAACTATTGGGTTTTTCGCTTATTTGCACAATTGCGTGATATAATTTCGGAACAACTTTCAAATGCGTCTTCTCAGTCACATAGAAATAATTCTAGAATTTCGAAATTCAAATTCATCTTTCTAAAATAATTTTTGATCTTTTCAGCGTTTGGTAATATATTTTGAAATTCAGATGTATCAGGGCATCAAATCTAATTAAGATAATTTAAATTCGGGTAAATTCATATTAATTTGAAGGATGGAATCTAAATATAATTAATATTATTTTATTTTAAAAAATATCAATTCCATGTTAAACCAGAAAAGAATGACATTTTTCTAAACTATAAAATGTATTACATACAGCTGATCTATCAATTAAATAACTCAGCCATATGATTCATTACATACATAGTTAATTTCTACTGATTTGTTGAGAAGGATTTCAGATTAGAAACTGTAGTCAATTTGATGGTGTAACTTTAATGTTGAGATAGAAAGATCAGTTGTTTGTTTATTATTATTTTTTAATTCAAGTTAGAAATATATATCATATGTTTTTTAAATTTATTATTTTTATCTTAATTTTTGTTTGTTTATTATTATTTATTAATTTAAATTAGAAATATATATCCTAGGTTTTTTAAATTTATTGTTTTTTTATCTTAATTTCCCTGTGATAATTGTAAATGGTTGTTTGCATTATTTTAATAATGATTAGTATGTACTTATTAGTATTTCGCTTGAAAATATTGATAAATGATTATCGTTTTTCCTTCTTGTTTTGTTTATTGACTAAAACATCTAAAATATTCAAAAGACATAATAAAAAATAATAAACCAATGATTTATCATCTACGGTTTCTAAATACTTATAACAAATATTAAATATTATATAATGAAATTATAAATTAATAATTAATTTATTATCTTTCAATTTAATTGGTTAAATAAAAATAATGTATTACTTAATGAAGAAGTGTTTTCATAATTTTCATCAAATATAACTTCAAGAAAAGCTGGAAAGATAAAGTTGTAACTGGTAAATGGAAGTTATTTTGGGAATCAAAATATTAAATCTTATTTATAACATCCATTATGAATTAATCATTTTCCTTTCAACTAATAAATTAGCTAACCCTAACCTAAATAAACCAAACAAAAACAGATATGACTGGTTTCCTCTCAACCTAGTTAAACAAAACAAAAACAGATATGACTGGTTTCCATCTAGTAGAGTATGGTGGTGGTCACAGCCGTCACGTTCCATGCTAATTGCAATCCTTTGCATTAAATATTTGCAGGCAAAGAAGCACAATGGGAATGATTTGAGTGCTCCACACGCGAAACTGAATGGCGATGAGTATACTCAAGACGGTACCGTTGATAGATATGGAAAGCCAGCTGTCAAAGCCTGGACTGGTGGCTGGAGGGCTGGAACACTAATATTAAGTATGTCGACATTTCTCTTCCATTCCGCATTAAACCTAAATCCAACCTGACTACTAAAACGATTCATCACAATAGTTGGTGTTTTTGTAGGCTTAAAGTATGTGCTGTGAACAGAAACGTGACGAGGCTGACTATTTATACTGCTTGCATGGGTGTTATATAGTAAACCAAGGGCTGGCGACGCTTGCATTCTTTGGCGTGGGTGTGAATCTGGTTCTGTTTTTGACAAGAGTGCTTCATCAGAGTAATGCATCTGCAGCAAATAACGTGAGCAAGTGGACTGGAACAGTTTATATATTTTCTCTTCTTGGGGCATTTATTAGTGATTCGTACCTGGGACGCTACAAGACATGTACTCTATTTCTCAGCATTTTTGTGGCGGTGAGTCAAAATCTGACGTTTTTGAGCTTCTACAAACTAATGTGCCTGTAACTCGCTGATACATTTCCAGAAATATATGCTTGAATGTGCCTGTAACTCGCTGGTACATTTCCAGAAATATATGTCAAGCATTTAAAGGGTTTGAAGGTTGTTTTGGCTGGACTTACCCTCTTGTAACCCTGGAAAACCATTAAAAGTAATTTTGTACATCTCAACCAAGATATTAGCAGTATTTACTCTTATTGATCTGTGCAGAAGCAGAGACTGAATCATGTTCTCTGACAAACAACAGGGACTAGTTCTTCTGGCATTATCATCTCAGCTGCTCTTACTGCAGCCTACCAACTGTGGAGACGGAACTTTGAGCTGCCAATCACCATCATCCTTGGGTATTAGACTGTTCTATTTATCAATCTACCTTGTGGCTTTTGGAAACGGAGGATACCAGCCCTCGATAGCAACGTTTGGAGCAGACCAGTTCGATGAAGAAGATAGCAGAGAAGGACCCTCCAAAGTAGCTTTTTTTAGCTGGTTCTACCTTGCCCTTAACGTCGGTTCTCTCTTCTCCAACACAATTCTGGGCTACTTCGAAAACAATGGGATGTGGGCATTAGGATTCTGGTTGTCTGCTTTAGCAGCCGGATTGTCCACGGTCATATTTCTAGCGGGAACGCCCAATTATCGACATCGTATGCCAGGAGGTAACCCACTGCCTCGTTTCGCTCAAGTATTTGTGGCAGCAATTCTGAAATGGAGGTTGAAACTCCCACCAAATTCTCCTAAGTACCTTTACGAACAATCCAGTACAGAGATTGCAGTCAGCGGCTGCAGAAGGATACTGCACAGTGAAGGATTAAGGTCTGTATATGCGTAACCCCAATATGAATATGCTAGGCAGATAAGCACCCTTTATGTTCCTCTCATTATTCAATTCACCATCTCTATGTCTCTATCATAATTACTGTACCCTATGCTGGTTTTTAACTTATTTCCATACTGATGAATTGTATTGAATTTTGAAGGTTCCTTGACAACGCAGCAATAGAAACGGATGACGACACAGTGGAAGTGGAAGGAAAGGCAAGAAGTCGATGGAGACTTTGCACGGTGACTCAAGTGGAAGAAGTAAAATGCATCCTGAGGTTGCTTCCCATCTGGTTGTGCACAATCATTTACTCAGTGGTGTTCACCCAAATGGCATCTCTGTTTGTGGAACAGGGTGCTGCAATGAACACCTCCTTGGGTAGCTTCAATGTCCCAGCTGCTGCAATGTCCATGTTTGATATTTTCAGTGTTGCAGTCTGGATAGCTTTATACAGGCGGGTGTTAGTTCCTGTTGGTTTTAAGGTAACAGGTAATCCAAAGGGTTTCAGCGAGTTACAGAGGATGGGAGTGGGATTAATCGTGGGTATGCTCGCCATGGTTGCAGCTGCTGTGGTCGAGATTTATCGATTGAAAGGAGTGGACAACGAAATCGTACCTGACAGTGCAAGCTCCCTCAGCATTTTATGGCAAATTCCTCAGTACGCTCTGATCGGTGCTTCGGAGGTGTTCATGTATGTGGGTCAGCTAGAATTTTTCAATAGTCAGGCCCCTGATGCACTCCGAAGCTTTGGAAGTGCCCTGTGCATGACCTCAATATCATTTGGGAATTATGTTAGCAGTTTGCTGGTGACAGTGGTAATGTATGTGACAAAGAAGGAAGATAGAGTTGGTTGGATACCTGGAAATCTGAACAAGGGACATATGGATCGCTTCTACTTGTTATTAGCAGCCCTTACATCAATTGACTTCATTGCCTATATTTTTTGCTCCAGATCCTATACCAACATTGCAGTTTACAAAGAATCTACTGAAGACGAAGAACTGGCTCAGATCAAATAAGCCGCTTTTCCCTCATGAGAAAGGTTCTGTTTCTCGTGGTTCCGGCCCAGGAACCTGCGTCGCTTCAAGAGCTCACCATATTCCGAATCGTACTATGTTTAGAATACGCTTCACTGGAAAGCGTGATCGATTCAAGTATTATTTACACGAATGCTTCGCGACGCTGAGAAGCAATTGGGCGCTGACATGGAATCAACAGTCAAGAATTATTGTTTAGTTTAATCAATGTGGAGCGGAAACGAGTGGCTCCGAAATAAAATAGTAGAACTTGCTCTGGTTTTGGTTTTTCTTGGTTGCTTTCATATAAAAAAATTGACAGATATTATTATTCAAAAATAAATTTTATTATAGTACTGATGAGATCGAACAGATTCTAAATAAAGAAATTGATTGTTTAGAAAATATTTGAGCAATTCAACCAATTGCATTACCACACAATTTTTAAGTAAATTGTTTAATTTGAAAAAAAAAAACTTGTAAACTGTTTAATTTGAAAAAAAAAAATATTGTAAATTGTGTAAGTGAGTATGTCAAATTATTGTAGGTTTTATTGTGTCTTATGACATATTGTTTTTCTAGAGACAATATGAAATATGAATGTTTGTGTTTCTTCAAAATTAAGATGGAATTGAGCCACCAACATATTCCTTTCAAGAAAAGTGCTCTTTTATTGAGTTAACATTCTTTTAACAAATGCCTTATTTTGATGAGAAAAGATCTAAATAAATAAGCCAAAATGGAAAAAATAACATAATAACATAATTCTTCCAATACAAAAATATCCAATTAAACCTAGATTCGACAATTAAACCTACTTATATTTTAAAGTAGGTTAGATCAATACTTTATTTTTGTTTTCCAATGCAAATCCAAAATATGGGCATTTGGCATGCGATGGGATGAGCTGTTGAGTTGTGAAAAAATCTCCATGATTGATTCACAAAGCTTAATCACAAACCTACAAGGTAGAATACATTACGGATATTTCATTTTTTATGTTCTCTGGGTCTAGGTTGCAAATCTACTAAATACAATATTCTCAGTGCATTTTTTGAAAATTTTCCATAATAACTTATCAAATTTGTATAATATTTCAAAATCTACATTTAATCTAACAATTCCATATGTTGTTCACTGTTCACCATATCTTAGTTTACTTATCATCATTATTGGTTAACCACCTTTGCGAAACACTATGAACAACATAGAGATGATGATTCTAAAATGTTTTTATACATATAAGAGTTCAAAAATGTAACTAAGAAAGCTTCTCATACCCCAACTAATTGAGAAGTGGTAGGAGGAACTAATTGTGGATTAGCTGTATCTATGTCGTGTAGGTGGTGGCAGAATTTTCTGATCGCTCTCCTAATTTACTTAGCTTATATTTCACTGTTTGAAGCATAATTCTTGCGTGAATTCGTTCCTCGTGCTCTGTTCATTGTAGGTAACATCATCAAAGATTTTTTAGCCATTGATATTGCTTTAACCTTTTTTTGGTTGCTGCTTACAAGGATGGGTCCATGACAATACTCGTATACGACCGCTTCCACACATACACACACACACACACACACACACACACACACATATATTCTTCTTGGAAAAACATATTAATACAAGAAACCATGCTTCTCATGATATATTTTTCAATTGACTAATGGGTTTGAGTTGCATGTATCTAAATACATGGTTCATTTTCGATAAGTCCACATGTATGGAAAGAATGCTTAAATTAAAATCCCATTCTTCATTCTCTGTCTACTACATACCCATCATCAAATACATATACTGAAAGGAAATGCTTTTAAAACATGCAAATATTTCCATACACTATTGTACCATGGTCCTACAACCAGACTTATTTAACTTAACTATACACTAAGTACAAACTATACACTACATCTTATACTACAATAGTAGGATGCACAATTCTTATATCCGAATTGATTTTGATTCGGCCAAACTCTCCCATAAAAAAATGGATGGTTTAAAAGTTGTGAAACTTTCCCAACATCAATCTCCTACTACACCTCTAACATGAAAAAGAATAAAAACCATCACAATGCTTTTGTATGAACATACACCTAGTATACCATATTATGAAAGCAGTTAGTTGGAACATTGGCATCAATGAGATCCATTGTGATATATCTCATGTGTTGCATATAGAACATAGGAAATAGTAAGCTACTTGGAAGTGGATTGTTGGAATATGCAGGACCAACCTATATCTTCGACTCAAAAACAAGAGAAGCAAAGCCACTACTAGAGGATTTCAAGTACACCACACAATGCTTTGCATTTCTTTCCAAAATAACCCGAAGCTTGAATGATCTTTGGCTTCATATTTCTGGACAACCCCCCTAAATATATATCCACATGGCCTTTATATTTAAATTACCCACTTCATTACAACCCTCAATCAAGCTACCTTAAGATCCCTTTATGGAAATTTCCCTAATATTCTTGCATCAAGAGCCCCTTTATAATAAACAACTCTAGTATAATAAATATCACAACTAAAGCATCATAGAAGCAGAAAATAAACTAAGAAAATGTTGGAAAAAATTGTAACATACGAACCATCCAACTAATAAAATGTTGGACAAAATTGCAACATACCGACCATACCCAATGAAATTTGTAGATACTATAACGTCCTCTATGTAACCAAGAATTCCTTTCAAATTTCCCTCACATTCCTCCCTATATAATGAAATATACCATATATGGTTCGAATTAAACACACACTCGAGCCTTATTCCTATCAAAAATTATATATATCCTTCTTCCTCTCCTGGGGTAACTAAGACTACTTACATAATTGATGCCTTGATCTCATCATAAGTAGCAGACTTCTCAAGTCTAACAGTCAAATCAACAACTAAAACATCCACTGTGTGTATTTAAAAGGTCATTCGAGTTAGTTTTCCAAATAGATTTGGTTGAACCTCGCTAACAACCTTCAAAAATTCAATCACAAGTGAGAACACAGTAAATAAGGTTGACGTGGATTCATATTAACAAAATTAGAAGGTAGATGTGCAAAAGACAATTATAATTATAAAGAATGGACATATTGCTAAAGTACAGTCGATGTGCCTCCAAAGAAATCGAATGAATAAATAAATAAATCCATTCACCCTACGCATGGCACAATGTTATAAAATGTGAAAAAATTAAAAAAAATAATGAATATATAAATAAAATTGATTCACCCTAAGCATGGCACAATTTCCTAAAAAAAAAACTAGTACAACTCAAATAGGATCCAATGTCAAAAAACTAAACTAGTACAACTCAAATGGGATTCAATGTCAAGAAACTATCTATTGTTACTCCTTCTTTGAAGATGCGACACTTCAATTTATTGGAAGTACAAAAAGGGTCTGCTAATGTCATAGGACGAAGAACCTTATCTAAGCGGATCATGTATAGAAGATTTCTATGTACACTCCTATGTGTTATCCTAATAATCAAGGATAACCATGAGGACGAGTAAACACTATTCAAAAGTAGTAACAAAGAAGTTGAGCAAACTAGGCTTTAGAAGGAGCCAATTTGGATGTAAAGACAGAAAAATCACAAGCACTAAGGATAAGGCCCCAGTCATGCTAAGTGATGCAGGGCTAATGGCTAACCTCGCTCTTACCCAGGATCAATACTCATAAACGAGTATACACTCCGAATTTTACACATTCGGATAGGTTCATATATCTATTAGAGCCTTTAAAAACCCACTTATATCATTATAAAATTCATTTCACAAAAATCATCATTAACAAGCTTTGTGGGACTCTGGTTTAAAACCCAAAGTAATCCTTCTCAATAAGTGCATTTATCATGAAACACTTATACTTACCCTTATTAAATTCATCCCTTTTCATCTGTTGTACGTGATCGCTTCATGTTGACAGAGGCTTCCTTCTTCGGAAATATTTATCACATCGCGACTCCATAAGGCATCGCTAAACCAAACCCTTTCATTTAGCACTTCATTGCGCATCACAAAACTTACCTCGTCGCACATTGGCAATCATAACATTTCACACTTCGGCCAGAAAACCTTATTGCATGTCGCAAGGTTTAGCCTCATCGCAAATCATCATTTCACAAATTTAAGTCTCCTTCATTAACTGTTATACCATATCGCATGCGATGTGCAATATTTATCGCATCGCATAGATCGTAGCTTATCGCACTTCGGCACTTTCACAATTTAATCTGCGATGAGATCTCAACCATCCATCACGATCTTTGTCCGACGCATCCCATAAATTCCCAATTCACATCCGTCATTGATCAATATGTGATCCGACTATCCTTGTGTTTTCTTCCATGTAATTTCACTTGAATTTTGTGTGTATATTCCTTTGGTTTCTTCCGCTCGATCCTTACTGTGTCTTGATATACAGTCAAGTTTCTGTCCTTGTTTTTCTTCCACGGTGTTAATCCCTCCTGAGCTTTTTTATGCAGAATGGTCCTAACTACTGCAACTGCTTTTGCACATTTTTTTCACTCCGATCTGCCTCATAATCACCTGCAATACTTACATTATACGAAACACACACAATTTTATAATTCATTAACACTCTACACTCCACATAAACTCGAAATTGAGTTTTCTATTCACAAACAAATATTTACATAATAATGGATCTCCTCTCGGCCCGATTTTCTATTTCATTGGCCTCTCCACACTACTTCCCTCTCTCTCTCTCTCTCTCTCTCTCTCTCTCTCTTTATGCCCGTAGGCTTACAATTAAATCTCCTATCTAAGAATATGGTCTCTAATGCCTTTGAGGCTTACAAATATATACAAAAGGTTCTGCAACCAATTTTGGTTCAGATCCTCAATCTTCTCAACTAAATCCTAAGAATCCTCTAAATCCACAAAATCATCAACTAATTCCTAACTCTAGGATTCACAATCCCTATGAAATCTCAACTAGCCTAAATCTCTCATGTTCTTCTACATTCAAGAACATTTACAAATATGCCTTACAATATTTAATGAAATGTTAGTCTAAATTTCCCACATAAAATCACTCAAAACATTGAAAATTACATTAATTAAATATTTAGGGAACCAACTCCCTTGAAAACATAAGACCCCTTAGATTCTATTAAATGTACAAAATTTGGAACCATGATGCTCCTGCATCAGACTCCCAAGGTATAAATTAATCATGATCTCTAAATCATGTGTCTTTAATTGTTGTCCTCCTAGATCCCAGACTTCATTCTGTAATCTTTCTTTGGTTTCCTCTCTTCCTTTCTGCTGTTTTGCTGCTTTTGTTGTTTGATGTTGTTCTCCAGGTCTCCATACTTTATGCTATAGTGCTCCAATGTCTCTACCTTTTATGTTCTTCACTCTCCAATCATCTTCACAATGGATTACCTTCTTCATTCTGTTGTAGCTCTCCTTAGGTATCTGCATTAGGTTCCATAGTTCATCTATGGTTTCTTGTAATTCAGTCTGTTGCTGCAAACTAATTTTGTTTTCTTGACTTTTCCATTGTACTTTGCTGCACGTTATCCATTTATCACTAAATTTCTGATTTCTTTTTTCAACTCTTCTTGCTTCAATTTCTTCTTTTTTACTTGGAATCACTCCATTTAATGCTACAAATATTGTTCTGGACATTGCTACCTCCCAAACTTCCTGAATATCTCTTAAGATATCTCCCTCTGCAACATCCCTCTTCTGCTCACTACCTGCAAATTTACTTTCAAAAAATAAATTGTCTTCTGGTTCTTTGACTACAGTAATATACTCATTCACTCTTCTTTGTATACTATCAAACATAATCAAGTTTGGTAATCTAGTATATGCTCCTGCCTCTTTCACAGCTTGAGACATTTCCACATCATTGTCTGCAATTCCTTTCTCTTGCTCAAATGTTTCTAGCAAGCATTTCAACCATTCCCTTTGTAATTGTCTCATCTCAACAACATCATCAATATGTTGCATTTTAGTTTTAGCATAACCTTCTTCTTCTTCCTTTACAACCCTCAGTGATTGGCCTTCACCTCCTTGACTGATTCTAGCTGTCAATTCAGCTTCTTCAAACATTGTATCTTCGTGCTTTACATCTTCTTTATCATTATGCCTTACTTGGAAACTTTCGGTCTTCTTCAGTTCTAAAACTAACTCTCCTTCAACTTGAGACATGTCTGCCTCATATTCATCTAAATCAATTGTACATTCAGAATATGCATTATCTAACTTGCTAGTCTATCCTCCAAAAGACTTAGCTTATGCCACAAATCTGCCATCTCACATGGAATTTCCCCTGAAAACCTTGTACAATATTCACAATTTTCCTCTTCTTTGTCACAAGTCCAATCATTCTGTGACACTATTTCTTCATCCTCTATAAGAATAAAATTCTGATACTCTATCTCAGTGAAAACTTTAGATGTATGTCCAACAATCTTCACTTGGCCAATCAGATAAGCCAATTCCCCGCTGTCCTCAACAATAACAAGCTCCTTCATATGAGACATGACTGTCTCACCTTCCTTGGAGATGTTGCCCTTATTAAGTAAGGAATCTACGAATACCTTCTGCTGCAACAACTCAACTTGGTCTTCATCAGAAAGACACTCTTCAACATACCTTGCTTGACAATTCTCAACTTCATTCAAGGCAACTCCAAGAGGTGGATTTCCTTCTGCAACACCTGCAAACACAGTCAAATTATCAAACTCAAAATCACAAGACCCAATGGTCTCATTTGATGATCTAGTCACCAAATATTCCTCTTGTTGTTCTAAGTCTCTTTTAGGACTCAGAAAGTCTTCACTTCCTTTCTTCCCAGCTTCCTCAACCATATCAATTAAAGGCTTGACATCCTCTTTTGCTTCTTTCTGTTCTTAGCCATCATCATAAACCAAATATTTTCTATTTTCAGCCTTCATAGTATGCTGAAAAACATCACCCCATGTGCATGCACATGAGACTCAACTATCTCATCTTCTTTCAAAACATGATTAATATTCTATCCTTCCCCTTCATTCTTTATGAAAATATTAGAAAATTGTCCTTCTTCATTCATTGTACCTACAGATATACACAAAATATCAGTTTTAATACTTTGAGACCTCTCGGCCTCACTTGGAGTTTCAGTCTTCAAGTCTTCTCCTAGATACTCACTTATTCTAAGTAATTCTTCCTTCAGTTGAGCATTTATCATTTGCTCTTTCCTCTTCTGTAGCTTATGCCACCTTATCTTCTTTCTCATAAGAAAACCACACCTTTGGTCTTCCTTATTCCTCTGTAACAGCTCCATAAATACTTCAATATGGACTTCTATCTCATATTTCTCCCTCTCATATTCTTCATCACTCATCTGTCTCCATATGCCATTAAATTTGGCATCTTCTTTCTTCACTTTGTGGCTGCTTCCTAAACCTCTGCTATGACTATCAGTAGTCATATTCTTCTTCATCTTCATGAGCTTCTCACACTCACTATGAGTTTCACTAAGCCTCTGCAGTATCAAGTTCTCCCTGCTACAAATTACCTCACTAATCTCTCCTCTGTGCTTGGCCACTAGTCCCCTCTCTGGAACTTTCTTTGAGCATTCCTCTGCTCTTTGTAGGCTTCAACTCATCTGCACTTTTGAGAACACAATTGTCCTCTTTTATTTCAATCACAACTGAAATACTAGAATCTGGACACACTCTCTCAGAAACCCTTACTGGATTCCTTCATCACTGCTCTTAAGGCTGTGATCTTCTTGCTGAGATGCCTCAATAATTGTGGTTACCTTCATATTAATGATATTTCAAACAAAGATCATTCCCAAGATTTCAAAATCTTGCTGCTGCCAAATTTCTATGGCCAATTTAAAATTATTCTACTCAGCTTCCATCTCTGGTTGATCTAACCTCTTTCCCTTGCATGTAACTACTTCTCCAAAATTAGATTTCCTTGTCCTCCTTAAGCTCTAAGCTCCTGCATATAAAATATGTTAATTCACAAAACCTCCTCTACAGACATTTTGTCTGTCTCCAAAAGAGAAAACCTTGCTCTGATACAAAATGATGTAGGGCTAATGGCTAACCTCGCTCTTACCTAGGATTAATACTCATAACAGAGTATAAAATACGAATTTGACACATTCAGATAGGTTCATATATCACTAAGAACCTTTAAAAACCCACTTATATCATTATAAAATTCATTTCGTGGAAATCATCATTAACAAGCTTTATGGGACTCTGGTTTAAAACCCAAAATAGTCCTTCTCAATAAGCCCATTTATCATGAAACACTTATACTCACCCTTATTACCTTCATCCCTTTTCATCTGTTGTACATGATTGCTTCACGTTGACCGAGGCTTCCTCCTTTGGAAATATTTATCGCATTGCGACTCCACACTGCATCGCTAAACCAAACCCTTTCCTTTAGCGCTTCATAGTCCATCGTAAAACTTACCTTGTCGCACATTGGAGATCATAACATTTCACACTTCAGCTTGAAAACCTTATCACATGTCGCAAGGTTTAGCCTCATTGCAAATCAGCATTTCGCAAATTTAAGTCTATGTCGTTAACTGTTATACCATATCGCATGCGATGTGCGATATTTATTGCATCGCGCAGATCTTAACTTATCGCACTTCGACACTTTCACAATTTAATTTGCAATGAGATATCAACCATCCATCTCGATCTTTGTCCGACGTATCCCATAAATTCCCAATTCACATCCGTCGTTGATCAATATGTGATCTGACGGTCTTTGTGATTTATTCCATGTAATTTCACTTGACTTTCATGTGCATAATCCTTTGGTTTCTTCCACTCAATCCCTACTGTGTCTTGATATACAGTCAGGTTTCTGTCTTTGTTGTTCTTGCACGGTGTTAATCCCTCCTGATCTTTATTATGCAGAATGGTCCTGACTACTGCAACTGCTTTTGCATGTTTTTTTCACTTCGATCTGCCTCGGTCTCACTTGCAATACTTACGTTATATGAAACACACACAATTTTATAATTCATCAACACTCTACACTCCACAGAAACAAAGAATTGAGTTTTCTATTCACAAACAAATATTTACATAATAATGGATCTCCTCTCGGTCTGATTTTCTATTTCATTGGCCTCTCCACACACACACACACACACACACACTCTCTCTCTCTCTCTCTCTCTCTCTCTCTCTCTCTCTATGCCCATAAGCTTACAATCAAATCTCCTATCTAAGAATATCGTTTCTAATGCCTTTGAGGCTTACAAACATATAAAAAATATTCTGCAACCAATTATGGTTGAGATCCTCAATATTCTCAACTAAATCCTAAGAATCCTCTAAATCCACAAAATCATCAACTAATTCCTAACTCTAGGATTCACAATCCCTATGAAATATCAACTAGCCTAAATCTCTGATGTTCTCCTACATTCTAGAACATTGAAAAATATGCCTCAAAATATTTAATTAAATCCTATTCTACATGTCTCACATAAAATCACTCAAAACGTTGAAAATTGCATTAATTAAATACTTAAGGAACCAACTCCTTTGAAAACATAAGACCCCCTAGATTCTACTAAATGTACAAAATTTGGAACCATGATGCTCCTGCATCACTAAGTTTTGTTCAGATAAGTTCCCAATCATAACTCCTAATGAATAGAAGAATTTTTAGGCTTCTCTAGGCTATCTTGAAGCAATTGAGGTAATTGAAGCATCTAGACAAAATTTGAGCCTTTTTCCTTTAATCCCAATTTGATGAATAATGTTGTAGTAAAAAGGAAAATAAAAAATGGAATTTTGTATAAAAGGTGATTAATAGACATAGCCCTATAAAATATTTATGAAAAAGCTAATCACCAAAGTCAAAATGTTATTGATGGTTTTAAATATGGTTAAAAAAAATCGATAATTTATTGATTCCTACCTTAGCTACTCCTATACTGCTAGGAATAATGTTGAAACAATTTCCTCTTCCACCTCTCTAGTCATTGTTTGATGATCCATCAAATGTCTTTTGTCTTTTTGTTTATATATGAAATAGATTCCTTGAATCAATAAAATTCAAGGGAGAGTATAATTCTAGATTACAAGAATATTAATAGATTATAGGAGATTAAATAGAGTTTTATTTGGATGGCTAATAAGTATAGCTATGATGGAATGGATAGTTACAATGAGACCTTCAACAATACCAATTTTTTCATTGATCACCTACTAGAAAAACATAGTTTTTTATTTTGACATATAAGTTCTTCTCCAACTAGATATGGTTATTCTCAATTAAATACACCTAGACAATTAAAAATATTTTAAATTAGTAAAAATATCATTGCAAACCTTAGCCAAAGGAGCCAAGCAGTTAGTAGTACAACTTGCTTTCAAAACAACACTAAAATTAGACTTGTGTTGGTGTTCATTAAGCCCCATAAGAAACATAGGGGCACCCTTGCTTTGAGTTGAGATAAGTACTTTTTTAGTACCTGTGTGTTAAAAATAAACAAAGAAATCTTATTATATGATCAAATTTTAAATTATCATCATTGCAATGTAAAACTCCTAAAGTCCCAAGCTTGCAAAGAGTTATTGCTAGTCTAAGATGCTCAAGTAGGACATGTGGAAGTAGAAACGAGAGCATATTTGTGAGGAGATTTAAGCCCAACATTATGAAGGGTTCTTTATCTTTGTGAGATTTGAAATATGAATGTAAATGCCAAAGAGTTAGTGCAAATTAAAATAGAGCTCAAAATGTAAATGTTGGTTCCTGAGTGTATGTTTGCAATGTTGTCAAAATTGAAGAATGATCATTATATTCATAAGAAGATTTAAACCGTATGAAATTTTGAGAAAATTATAATTAGCGAATTTTTTTATGACAACACAAAATGAGTGTCTTACATCAATATTAAATAACTTTGCAATTTGAAGTGCCAACAATGATTTAAGTGGAATAAATATATGAAATAAGTGCATATATTAGTTCAAATCCTTAGTTATTCCAAAATGATCCTCTTTTATAGGAAGATGAGAAGAATATGAAATCACCAAACATATAAGGTGAGGATTATTGTGATGTTATTGATGTCATAGAATTCATTAAATTCAATTTATGCTTTAAAATTATAAGGTATCTTCAAAACACACACATGCATATGTGCACATACTTGGCTGCATTTATGATGAATCTAAAAAACGCTATATTCACCATAAAAACAATAATAAATTGTAGTAACCTAGTTTTCTTCCCAACAATGTATTTTTTGTAAAAGGAATCAAACTTATAACCTTACTAATCTCTAATGCATTTACCATTGACATGCCATAATTAGCCAATTAGATACGCAGGTAAAGACAAACCTTGCTTATAGTGAGGATAAAAAACTACATGTTTGAAGGTCTCAGTGCCAAGAACCCAGAGAGAACTTTGACAAATGAATATTAATAGTCCTAAGTAGATTCTTAGGAGGAAATGGATATTGACAATCTTGAGTAGATTCTTAGGAGGACATGGATATTGACACTCCTTAGTAGATTCTTAGGAGGAAAAATCCATTTGTTGGCATATAATGGATTCTCATACAAATAATTCATGCCTACCTTGAAGCCCTTTTTGCAATATACTGGATTAGAATATTAGAATATTCTAATACACACCCAAAAAGGATTAGAATATTTAAACTAGTTCTTTTTCATATCTATATATTAGTTATAAACTACATCTACTTGAACAACTCCATCAAGAGGAATATCAAATAATCCACAAGGTTAGAAAAATAATCATGTATGTGGTATGCCCCAATGGGTTAGAATAGAATTTTAACTTGGATAGTAAGCAAATTTGATTAATTAAAGAAAGAAAACTCGCTCTAGAAAATGGCCAAAATCATGTTTTATTCAAGCATTTCCTTTTAATAAATACTTTATCTTACATTATATGTAGTTTATTTACCACATGTCATCTATGTAACCAAAGTATTTGTCCTACCCGTTGTTTATAAACACAACATTTTGGTACAAGAATTGTGTTGAAACACATGTAAAACATTTCTTAACTATTTCCAATCCAATTGCAATACAAAAATGTCATTTCTGTAATGTATTTTGTTTTTCCAAAAAGGAGGATCATGGTTGTGCAATGTACCTTTCATTTTAAAAGCTAAAATCTTCTAAAATGAAAGAATAAATTGTGAAAATATTAAAAAAAAAAACAGAAACAATAATTTCCATGGAAATACAATTTTTTTGACAATTAAAAAATATACAAAACATTTCCATGCTTCATAAAATTTCAAATGTGTTATTCTTGAAATTAGCAATGTTTCCGAAACCCATATCATTTTTTTTGTTCCATGTGGCACCACATAACAACTATTTATGGCAAAGATGATGATTATGTACTCCACAATGACCATAATATATACTTTTACAACTTTGTGTTAAAAGTCCCTAGTTTTCTTCCATTCTTTTATTTCACTATTGTAATTGCCTGTACACCTATAGTCAATAAATTATTTTATATGCTTGGCAACAAACCATCCAGCTTGAATGGCTGCATATCAAATAGTATGAAAAATCCCCAACTCATTAAGAGTATAGCATCATTTGATATGCATCCAAACAAGATGTATAAATTGCTACCATATATTTGAGCCTCGAGGTTTCTTTCAAATTTCTTCATATGCCACTTGAACCATTCTCTAAATTCTTGACCAACCGATATTAGACTGACGTAAAAATAACTTCAACATTTTGAGTGGAATGATTTTTTTTTTTTTTTAAATACTATTTATGTATGAAAAAATTCATTGCTAATATTAAATTTTGGTTCGGTTATCAAACAACAATGATATGTCACACAACATGGAAAAATACATGAGTATTAGAAATCCTAAACAATGCCTCCTCGAAACCAGATTTGTGCATCACTTGAATGGCTCTAGTTACAATTTATGTTGCCGCATGACACAAACAACCAAAGCCATGATTCTAAGTTGAAAATTCAAAAAATTGAACTAGAAAGCGGAAAAATGTTCATGAACATGATTTCTTATTATTTTAAAGTATATGTGGTAGTAGTTACTCGAGTTATAACCAACAAAGATATAAAATATTATGAAACTGACAAGTTAAGAAAATACACACAGTTATGAAATTCTTGTACAAGTGTTAATGTTTCTTTCACTTAACTAAAAAACTAGTGTAAATTATTGGAAAGAAAGGGGTATGCATGAACACCATTGACTACCATGACTATAAGTTATACTTGTGAATTCACGTTGTAAATTTATGAACAGCATTGACTACCATGGCTGTAAGTTTTTTTTCCAGAAGAAAAAAACCACTATCTATTAATGAAGGAAATAGCAGTACATATTCTTAAACATAGATATATGGAGGTGAGAAGAGAAGTCTAAAATGATTTCCTTCCCCCAGCAATATCACAACATGACATAATAAACCTATATATGATTAGGTTCCATAATTTAGAAATCTGATAGCCTCATAGGGTCCCAAAAGGCCACTATGATCATCATGCAACAAATAGATTGCTTGAGTATTTGCTCATCATTTCTCAGTGAAGGAACACAGAAAACCATAAATCTCAGTATCCCATATTTCAGCCGAGTCCAGATATTTTAACTTATGCCTATTTCAAGTCATTCCCAAAGGCTAGGAAAAATACAGCAGATTGAGAAACCAATTCTACTATGTGTACATTCAAAAAAATAGATTTCAAGCAGCAGAGGACATTTTTATATAGACATCAAATATCAGTCTAGGACTGACGAATACGCCCTTGCATGTGTTCTTGCGTTGGCAGGAGGTGGCACGCTCGCTTGTAGTCGCTCGTCAATAGATAAACTTGAACCCACTCGCTTGTAAACTGCAGAGTGATATAAAGTGCACGCTCGCCTGTTCTCGCCCGAAGAGGAAAATATAGGATAACAAGCTCACTTGATAGAAAGACAAAAAAAGCAAAAGGAAATAAAAAAAGAAACGAGACCCATTTACCATCCCATAATGACATATGGCCAGATTATGGAATAGGGATGTCAGTGTCCCATATCTGAATTCCACCCCTGTAATGCGCCACCTTCATAATGCCGAAAGCCATAGAAAGGCCTTTTTTGGACAGACCATCCGCCCTGGTATTTAATTCTCTGTAAATATGAGTAATAGGAGGACATTTCATTAAAGCCCATAGTCAT
Organism: Pinus albicaulis; assembly: GCA_034641835.2. Taxonomy (NCBI): domain Eukaryota; kingdom Viridiplantae; phylum Streptophyta; class Pinopsida; order Pinales; family Pinaceae; genus Pinus; species Pinus albicaulis. Next base: position 206,876,661 of record CM076570.1, read on the forward strand.
TTTTTCTGCAGCATCCATCCTTGTACAGCAGGGGTGGCGATGGAGAAGGACCCACATATCGCACTAATAACAACCTTAGAATCTCCATAAAAAATTGCATTTTGTAGCCTCAAGTTAAATCCAACCAACATCCCACTCCATAGAGCCAAGAGCTCCGCCAATATGTTAGTGCCGTTACCCGCATTCCAACATATCTGTATTTGTTCATCATTGGACATTTTGATCCACACCCCACATCCCATATTTCCCTCCTGGCATGCTCTATCATGGGGCCTAAGCCTAGTAGAGCAATCCCTGATAGGATCGATAGCCTTCGTCTGATGACAAGTCCACTTCATAATAGCATTGTATATTTCCTGAATAGAAAAAACATCCTTCTCAAAAATAATCCTGTTGCAGGCCATCCAAATTTCCCATGTTATGTAGTAAGGTAAAGATTGGAACCTGCCTCTCCTTCTGTTCCATCTTTTTGCAGCTTCCATGAAATTAGATGGGCACCATGTGGGGATTGTATGAGGAGGTTTAAATAAGCTCCAAATTTGTATAGCACACGGGCATAATAAGAAGAGGTTTCTAACAGACTCCAAATCTTGCTTACAAAGTACACATTGGCTCGGTCCCTGATAACCCCTACGTGTAATCGAATCCCAGGTAAGAATTCGGTTCTTCCATAGTAACCAACCGAATAGTAAAATCTTGGTGGGGATGGTTCTCTGCCAGAACGGCCAGAATGCACATTGTAAATTCAAGATCCACATTCATAATATTTTTCTTGGAAATCTAAATGGGAAGATATAAGATTTGGAAAAAGTGAATACCCTAAAATCGTTAAACTAGTAACTTTACAATTCAAAGTTGTTTCAATGAAGAATAAAAAAAGCAATCCACTATTGATTAGAAAGTTGGCCATCATACATGAATACAATTAACTAAAACAAGCAATGTAAACCTAATGGCATGAATACAAAAAGAACTCATCAATTCCTTTTCCTCCATAAGGTTTGATTACCACCAACATTGCTATATAACCTCGAAATCTGTTCCTATGCTGGCCCATTTTACAAGAAATAGTTCCCAGTCATTTGTCTTCATGAAAATCTTGAAGGTCATAGAAATAGTAATAGTGCATTTCAAAAAAATGGAATACATGGCCTTCTAAAAGATGCGAAGGCAATCAAGCTGATGGCGCTAAAATCTAAAACCAACAACGACAATGATTGACTTAAATATAATCTATATCAAATACTTTAAATAATCAAACATTTATTGTAGAAAATTTCTAAACACATAGAAGTGATAGACATTTAGTAAATACTAAATACAAAATTAAAATTAGTAATATTTGAGAAAAATTAAATTTTCAGGGTTTTGATGAAAAAAAACTTATTGCAAAGATTTAAAAATTAAGCAATGCATAGAGGGAAGTCACCTAGATGGAAAATCATGAACTGTTTGAGCCATTTGGGTTGTTGTTTCAAATTCTTGGCCATTTCCAAGGACTTGCATGTTCCATTAAGTGGATTTACCTCTGCAGAATAACTAATGGATATGATTCCGTGATCAATATCCTTAGATTTTTAGTTCAAAATGGACATACAAAAATAGTTATTAATATTGAAAGCAGAGCAACCTTTTCCAAGTGTTAGATGTATGTGAAGGATTTTTCTGAGTTTGACGTATATTATACATTGAGGGTTTTAAACTATTGCTATGATTAATTAATAGTTTCGAAATCCTCTATGATTTTTCCATCCATTATTTTTTTTATTGATGATATAGTTGGCCCTTGGTACTTATTGAATCTATATCGTTGTAATGTTCATGTTCTACCCACAATTACTATAAATTATCCCACCTATTGTTCTTGGCGGAAACTATGTGGTCAAGGAAATATATGAGAGGGAAGCTTGAGAAAGAAGCTCGTCTTTATCTTGTTAGCCTCAGCCAAATATTATTTTTGGTAAAATGGATAATTCATTGGAATTTATGGCTTTAAATAAGTAACATTAGATACAAAATTCATGGGAAACACCATGGGTTGTCAAAACTTGGAGTTCTAAAACTACTAGTAATTTGATTAAGACAAGATATAACATTACAACATCTCTTCCATACTAAGATGGAGTGCCTCCCGACACAATAAATTAGGGGAAACCTTCCAATTTACCTCAAATTGAGTTGCGAATTATTGTCTTCCAACTACCCAAGTATGAAAAATTCAATAATCAAGACTGATTGCATGAAATAATAGGAAAAAGCAACTTACCTTGAGTAGAGTATCCCTTTTTCTACTAATATTATCATTTATCCACTTCTCTAAATTCAAAAAATCCCTTTTTGATGCAAGAGAAACAAGTTCAGGAAAATGGAGTCTTGTCCAATACCATAGCTAAGGCCTTCAAATAAAAGTTTTCATCAGAATTATAAGAAGTTATACACTGAAGATATATTCCTTCATGAAAAATCATACTAAGGAAAAGTTATCCCTGCCCTAAAACATGTTGGATATGAAGTTCTCAAAACAAGTAGAAAAAATTCCAGCTTGAATTTTTCACCGACTATAACCTTAAATTTAAGGCACAAACATCCTAAATAACACTAGAAATTGAGAACCCAATCTTAGAACACAAGATTTTTAGAAAGGCCTAAAAATAGTGTTCAAATAATCAATCTCATATGCTAGAGTAGTTTCAAATCCTAATGTGGTAGGTTAACAACATTAACTTGAATTTCTAGCAAAAAAATAATACACATGGTTCATTTTTCCTTTTAACTTAGGTTGGTTTCCCAATAACATGACAGTGATCTTTTAAATTACAGTTTCTACTGAATAAATGAACAAGAGACAAATTATTTACAATCAACACAAAATATTTATAATTAATACAAAATGTTTCTAAATATAGTTCAAAGAGATACACAAGTTGGATGTTATTTATGCTAGAAACATATATTCTATCTTTCTCCTATATTGAGTTCAACTGCAAGCTCTTATCTTTATCTCTTTCCATGCATCTAAAATATTTTAGATAGAGCTAGGATCCTTTGCATGAATATCCATCATACCCAAAAGAACTATATCACGATTGACATGTCAGAGTTGATGTAGGAGAATGGTATAATTATGATTGGCACCAAGATATGACATGAAAATGACAATGAATATTTCATGTTGAGTTTGTTTGAATTCCATCTGGACAACAATGTTACACAAATTTTAGTGACCACAAAGAAATCAAGTGTTCAACAAACATAAAAAAAATTAGAGAAAAAAAGGAATCAAGACCTGGCAATTATCTTGACTTGGGAAACTACAACTAACATGATCTTTGGACAATGCTTTATATGATACTCAAGAGTCAAGTAATGCACACACAACACTCCCATGTCCAATCTATGGCAAATGACACAATACCTCTACCAGATCAACTGAAAACCATGCCTACCTAGAAAAACCACATGGAAGGAAACTTCCACGTGGACCTTCGAGGGGTTCCTGCAAAAAGATGAAATTTTTTGTTACAAAAAAAATGGAGAGATATAATAATAAAAAAAAGAGTCAAACTAATCGGTCATAGGTTAGCCCTATTGGTATATTCTCTTGTGTGATTTCAAATTAGTCTCAAGATTAAATCCCATTGAGTAACTTAGGGTTGACAATTGGTATTTTAGTTGGTGATTACTACCATCCTCCATCCAAAAAACCTAGGAAGACAAGGGAAACCACTCGGGTATATGAAGGCATAAACATCCCCACTTAGAAGATTAATACAAAATAAAGGCACCACATTTCTCTTGAATTTAAAAGCATATACAAACTGATAAGTCACATCATCACTGGTTTCCCCTTTGAATGTGAAAATGTGAAAACTTCAAAAGAGACAGATACAACAAATTTCAAGAAGGATAATTGACCTTAAACATTATTATAAACACACCCACATACTGCTTGAATGGTAAAAGGATCATAAAAAAAAATAGTACCAACAAATGATATATTACAACAATTTGTGGCAAGATAAAACCAATTTCCATGTAATGCAAAATGTCAGAACACATGCAACTCGTCATGTCAAAATCCCATGGAAAGAAAAAAAAAACTTTAGAACTGCATGTCCACATGGAAATTTTTTCCATAAATTGACATAAAAATAGAGAATTCCTTTTGATATATAAAATAAAATCCTTCCTAATCTAGAGACCTCATCACAGACACCCATTTTATTTTTGTAGCTTGCACGGAAACCAACATTATTAAACATTTCTCAATATAAATTAACTGCAGACTTTAACTAATGAAACTAACTTAAGATCAGGGGAATAACAAAATTCTCATGAGTTTTTTGATGGAATCCAAAAGAAAATTAATATTCCAAGAGGATAACCATGAAGAATCAGTTAAAAAACTCCTAAAAATTGAAGTATAAAATATTTCATGTGCACTATGGGCATCCTCAAGGCCTATATGAGTGCACACAACCATGCCTATTATCTTGGACATAGTCTCCTCCTTCGAAAAAAATGAAAAAGTATCTTTGCAGTGTGAAACTGTATCAATTGTACATCCATATCCAAGATCCTCCATTTAGCTTGCAACATTAGTTTCCTCTTATAATAGGGTTAGAATATCATTGGAGACTTTCCCAATGCTTGTACAGAAAGATTGAAAACTCCTGCAACAATAAATTGGCATGGAAATGAAGAAACATGCATGCAATGTTGATAAAAATGAACTGCTTTTGTTCCTATCGAGGTCATGATCCAAACTTTCTGATAAATTATTAATTCATAAATATTAACAAAACACCGTATGATCAACTATTAAAAGAAACTAACATTATTGAAAGGAATTAATAGCATTGACTTGATTTGTAAATAACCGAGTCAGTAATAGTGAGTTTTGTGCTTTGGGTTGCAAGAAATACAATTCCTCAAAGAAAGCAGGTGCATGCTTTGATAATACTTCACTTATATGAATAAATAATTAGATATTCCCAATGAGATCTTCAGAAACACTCATTGTTGGGTTATGGTACAATCCCATTATTTTAGACTCACAAAATTTTTGACCTAAACACATAAAAATCAGTGTAAGTTGTTCCGTCTCACAAAAGGACTAAGGAAGACTAAAGAAAACATGACAAATATATTTCTCATAAACCCATGTTTCAAATAATGATAAGTGATATGTTTGTAATAAAGATATACAACTATTCCTACCTTCTTGGCTTTGATTTGTATCCTTTGAGTTTTCGAGGGCCAACCCCAATCCAATTTGTTTAGGCAATGAAAAATGCAAGGTCCTTGAAAAATACCCAAGGATACTTTCACATGTATGATTATTATTCACAACTTCATAATATATCGTATTGAAATTTGGTTGATGCAACAAATATTTCAATACAATAGAGATAATTTCTAACTTCAATTTCATGGTATGCACATCTCCTTCACAAAAATTCATCTGATCCAAGAAAATATGGAGAAGAAAAATGCTACTATCCAATCCATTTCCTATAAGCTCCTCAAGAAAACATTAATGAGAGTAACAAAATCATTTTCATTTGATAACAAAATATATACTCAGATGTCCAGTTCAAACTTCAAAGATGCAAAAAATAAAGGTAAAAATAGATGGAAACCATTTATCTTTAAAAAAAATGATGAGATTTAGCATTAACAATGAACATGTAAGATGGAATGCTTCTCTCTAATAATAAATCACCCTATCTGTGAACAATAATAGAGTGAAATACATGAAAAATGTGGTGGAAGTTCCAATTCAGCCAAGGAAAAGGACTTGTATGGATACACAAAAGAAGATATTCAAAATATTGAAAGCTTCTAGTCTATAAATGGATAAAGTTTTGCATACAACTATGTCTATGGAATTAGAGGTGGCAGAAAAATCCTCGTGGAAGCTTTATGTGGAGTACATGATGTGCTCAATATGTAGAATTCATGCAATCTTCACCTCTAATCTGAATTTTCACTACACACACTTATGGCCTTCACTTTTTCAATTTTCTTTGCCTTTTAGGCAGTTCACATCCCCATATTTTTCCTGACTCTTTACATAAGGAAATTTTGTTTGAAATTCCAATGGGAACGATTGTTGTGTTACTGGTTTCTCAAATTATTAATGGGATTCAAAACATTGATCAATTTGGAGAAAAATACTATGGTTAATGCTCTGAGAAACTTGCAATCAAGGAATTTGTGTGTATGATTTTGTAATTTGAATTCTAATATATTATCTCCTGCTTTCAAATATTTGAATTGGGAAGAAGGTACTATCCCTTCAATGCCCATGTGAATAAAATATTATGATGTTCTTTCAAACCTGTTAGATGTTGTCAAAGGAGTTCTATAGAGAATAAGAGAAATGATATTTATGTTTCTTTGGTAAGGGAAAATCAAAATGAGGGATTCCACTAATTCAACTAAAGATATTAGCCAAATAAAAAGATGAGGAAGGACATGGAATGGAAAAAATAATTTATTTTGGGAAGTATTTGGCAACTAATATATTTCAGAGAGTCATCGTCATTATAGATTGGTGAATGTGTCAGAGGAAGAGAAGAAATAATGTAGAGAAGGAAATGGGGAGCACATAACAATAGAGATGGATCCATGTGTTGGTGCCAAAATTAATCTGGGCCGCTAGGACTGATAAAATTGGTGCATAGTGTTGATGTTTGATAGCTAGGAGGTACTCCAAGCCCTAGGGTTCGGGGTTTTGAGGTTGGAGCGCCACAATAGGGAATTGTGGGCTTGGAACCCAAGGCATGGGCTTTTCACCCAAGATAATGGGTGTGAATCCATGAGGCCTATTGGAAATGTGATGGATGGATATGATAGAGGAAGTTGATAAGAATCTATCACAATGAATCATCAAATTATGAGTTTTCTATGATGAGATATGTGGTAATGGAGGCCAAATTGAAATTTTGGAGTTCTAGAAGTCATGTTTTAACACTGCATGAGTTTGTATATATATGAGTGATGTTGGAGGTAATTACTCACTCATCCAAGTGTAACATTTCATGGTAAATAAACTTGAGGTAACCACAAATCAAGGGAGGAGGCCGAAGTCTAGAAAAGAGGTGAGTTTTGGGTTTGATTTTGTGTTTTCTAGGGGTCGAGTAGGAGCAGAAGAAGGCCACATTCTCAAGGAGAAAATATAGGTTGGTTTGAGTATGTTTTTGGGGCAGGTTTTATCCATTTAAGGGTGCTACAGGTCTGGTATTGAGAACAAAGGAGGGTTGTAGCCTTATATCACAATTGGAAGGTTCCACGATCCTATTTGGAGGGCTAGAACAACCCAAAACTCAAGGAAAATAGGACAAAACTCAAGAAAGAGTTAACCAAAGTTGTTAGTAGGTCATTCAGAGAAGGTAGAAAGGGATGATGTGGAATTTTATCATTCCCTAACTAATAAACCTATCCTACAATAGAGTGACACCATATTTTAGGTATGGTAATATTGAGTTTATGTTGAAGTTGTTGCTATGTGGATGTAGTTTGGATTGGGTACCTTTTGGTATGTTGGAGGGAAGCATCTAGGTGACCCAAGAGTAGCCCTAGTGCAACAAAATTGGACAACTATAAGTTGGGTGAAGGATTTATCCTATGAGTAGCTTCTTGATGGACAAAGGAGGCTACTAGACGAGGCAATTTGTAGCTCAAGGACTGGCCAACCAGAGGAGAAATTTTTTTGACAACCCGTGTTCATCATTGAAGAAGTGAAATTTGGTGATGATAGGTGGAAGCCCTCCTACCCTATGTTAGCCTTCATATAGCAACTGTTGAAGGATATAGTGGGGAGAATACCCTAAGTATATTAGGAGAAGCAGTGGGAAAAGGGAATTATTAACAACTAGAGTTGTGAACAACTCAAACAGAGTCTCAATATGTAGATGGAATTATGATTAGCATGAGAGCAGGTGGAGCTATGTTCAATGGAAAGATGGTCTTGATTCATTGTTAAAGGCAGAGTTTTCATTGCTGCAGATTGGTAGTGAAGGATCGACAGGACAAGGTACAACATAGAGGTTGTGATTGTGCACTAGATCAACAAGATTTTCATTGTATCTTATATTCTTGTACTAGTGTATGTGTGAGGAACATTATCCCTAGTACGAGAGCCATAGATAGTTGTATTATATGTTTATAATATAAAGACGTTGGGTTACATATATTGGTATTATTCTTATTGTGCACATGATTGATTTACAACATTATATTGTTCCGTTGTGCAAAGTAGCTTTGTTGAGATTCTTAGTTTGGTAGCATTATTGATTTAAGATTATATCCTGGACATCGAGGTAGTGTAAATTCAACATGGTATTAGAGTATGTCTTAGCTACTTTGAGAGACAATTAATCAGGGTGTGCACATTTAAGTACAACTAAAGAGGGATTTGGCCACATTGTAGGTGAACGAATCACTATAATGTCGAAGTTGCAGGTTGGTCTCTGGTATGAGGACAGGCTGGAAGGGTTTTCAAACTATAGTCCATGGAAGGAAAGGATCCAATTTGTCTTATAGGTCAACACGATTTGTGATTAAATCGAGAAAGAAATCAAGAAGCCAACCGACCCTAAGGAGATGGAAGTGTATGAGGAATTGGATTCGAAGATGAGATTGATTATCCTAGATGGTGTGAAGGACCCCCTAATACCTCATTTTTCTAGGAAGAACACTACACATGAGATGTGGATGAATATTCAGAATTTGTTCTCGAATAAGAATGAGAATTAGTTATTGGTATTGGAGGATAAGTTGAAGACAAAAAATATGATTAAGGGTGAAGGACTGACTTCGTATCTAACAAGGTTGTCTCAAGTAAAAGATGAGTTTTGTTGGGTGCAAGAATTGTAGTTAAATAGAATCCTTCAACACTTAATTTTCATCCCAAGGGTTTTGTAAAACTTAGAGGCGAAGAATAGTAAATGCTAGAAATGATATGAAACTTTCATAATTCTATTCCTACTTCTTTAATTACAATATTGCATAGTAAAAAAGAATGATCACGTGGGAAAATAATACCAAAGAAATTCTAGTGCCGAAATATGAAAGAAAGTATTTTGAAAGGAAATAAATAAAAGAAACTCACAAGTTTATGTAAATAATCCTGATTGATGAAATTAATATTTATGATTATCTTCATTATAGTTATATGACATATTGATAGTTGGACTATAAAGGTGTATGTATTCTTTAAAGATATTCCTTCCTGCACTAAACTATCATTCTTGTACTTTAGCAATGTTCCTGTACTGGAATGAATTTTATATGTTGGAAATATGTCCTTTACTTATACCAAAGATTTTAATATTCATGCAGGAGCTCTTAGTCTCCAGATTAGAACACTCTGTTCCTGTACTAGGATATCGATTCCTGTACCGGAACAGAGGTTCTTGCACCAAGTTCTTAGATTACTTTCATAAAACAATAAGATTTTTAACTAAGAAAATAATTTAAAAAGTTGAACAGAACTCTGAAAATAACTTTCACAAGAAGAAAGATGCTTCAACAGAACTTAATCTCAAAAAAAGAAATAACTTCAAAAATCAAAGTAAACCTTTCTTAAAACAAGAAAATATTTCATGAAATTAAAGAAATCATTTGATTGTGACAACAAGTTTGTTCCTGTGATGGTTGTTCATATGGATTATATCTTCTTTTTAATCATTTTAACTCAAAAGTTTCATTTCATAATTTAATATAAAATTCAATCCTTTCCTCAAAAGTGTTAAGTGCAAGCACAGATACTTACATTATAAAAATGCTTATTTCATATTCATCAAAGAACAATTAACTCTTAATTTTAAACTCGTGATATTAAGAATGCCTCTATTTTAGAAATAAACACTCACTTACAGAAACACATTAAGATATTATAAAGGAAAATAAGCAAAAAGACTTGCGGAAATGAACCAAAGAAATCAACTCGCAGAATTGAGAATGCATTGGTACAGGCAACATACTTTCACTGTTCTCATAGAAATAAAGTAAGCATCAAAAAGGAAAAATTATGCAATTTAAAGTCAACTCAGCTAAGTCTACACACCACAGATCTGTCATACAATGATTTCAAATGAAATCGAACCTATACTTGTGAAAGAATCAAAATAATTAATTAATGCACACTTTGCATTTGAATTAAATTAACACACCTTTAACGAAAGGGAGAACAAGCTGGGTGGGCTAGGCCCTAGCCAACCAGCTCATTTCCCTGCTAAGAAACCTGGAAACTTAGCGATTCAGCAACACATCACCATAATATTGAAACACAGAAATAAAACTGTTAGCACAAGTAGTCACTCCTTGACTGCATATGGAGTAAGCCTTACACATCATAGTTCATTTAAAATTTTAAAAGGGTTGTTTGAGTGGTGGGATGGTTTCTAAAAGATTTTGAAATGATTTTTTATATTCTTTAAGACTGTTTTTCATTTGGCAAGTTGTGGAAAGTATAAATTGTGTGGTTAAATTGGTAGTATAGGGAGCAAAGTGTACAAATGGAGAATATGGATAACTGCTACATATTCTAGGAAATGTTCCTATCCTAAATCAGTCACACAGCTATGCTGATGGCTCTTTACATAAACTCTGTTTATGCAAGGAAAACAACACTCAGAAAATAGATTACATGTATAAATTATTCCAAAAATCCTTTATGAAATCTTCACTGGCATGTTCTATAAAATGCATATAATTTGCAGAAAACTGAAAGCATATAATTTATTGTTAAATCCTTTAACAATTTCTCACTCACACCTTACTAGTTGCTACAATTCATATTTAGAAGAAATTAAAAAAGAAAAGAGACACACCATACATTAGACGTTCCTTGAGTCACAAATTCCTCTAGCATGAAGTAAAAAGGCTTTTTATTATATTCACTCTTCAGGTAGACTAACATCCAACCTGGAAATGGTATTTACAAGTGGTATATATAGCAAGAGAGGCATTGACTCCATATCTTCTAAAAATAAGGAAAAATTACTCATAACATTACATAGGTGTCAAAAGACATTATAACCATATCTCATCGAAATCTAACAAAAAGGACAGATGGAGAAGAAAGAAGAGAGGAAATCTGGGCTGAAATGTTGAGTGTGTTGTCATGCTGCTCCTTTTTCTGTTGATTTATCTCCTTGTGTATTGGGTCTTTAAATAACCATGTAGCTCCATTTAATAAGACCTCCAAAAACCTCATAACCACCTTTCACCATCACTTGTATTATCCATTTGCTTATGGGTTCCTATCCATCCTTAATTGGCTCGGAAAAATTTACTGTTAGGTGTCAAAATTCAGTTAAAACAGGTGCTACCAGAAATTTCGATAAAAAATTGTAACTACGCAAAATATGGAATGATACTAGAATTTCCAGTAGCACCCTGTTACACAGTAATTTTTCACTGTCCCTGCAATCCCCGTCTTGCACATTGGAGGGCTCATTTTGTGACCTGTGAGCAGTGACATAACTTGAAAATACTTTCATGGCATTCCCCTGAACATGTACTTTCACCCCCATGAAGACATCTCCTTGTGAAAAACCCTAAAAATGGCCCTTTTTGCATTGGCGCGGGTAGCCAGTTCAGCACCCACGCCAATGGGGAAAATCCTTCAAAGAGGTCGCACCAACTGGTGCTCTGTCCCAGAGTCGCACTCGCGCTAGCCAATTTAAGGAGTGTTTTAAAAAAAAAATGGCCGAAGTTTCGTCCTAACAAATTCCTGGACTGCTATCTATCTTGAGTTGGGAGGTTTGGCTACGGATTTCCATAGAGAGGAATTGGTTTTCCACCTCTCATGGAAGCTTCCTTGATGATAGGGCCAATTCCATGATTATAGGAATCCCAACTCCCTTCCTCCATCTATAAAAGCTTGCCCATCTCCATGGCAAGCTAGTCTTCAAGTTCCCAAATTCTCAAGAGCCTTATGCTGCAAGAGCCTCGATTATTCCCCTAAGGCCAAATTCAAGCAAGGAGACTATTGTCAAGATCCGAAGAGAGAGGTTTGTCCCATCCTTGACAGGCTTTTCGAGACGTGTTCTGCTGGCGACCCTCCGAAGGAGAATTCAACGTCAAAACTTGGTTGTAATTTTCCTTTGATTGGTTAATAATAAACGACTATTGGTTATGGTTCCACTCTTGTTGTTGTTTATAATGATGAGTTATGTCCTTTCTGATTGACATATAGTTTCATCTACTGGATTTTATGCTTGCATTTGTTTTTTTTCTCGCATGTGCAGGTGTCCATCATGGAGATCGTGGGGATCGTGATCTGTCAGGGCTAAGGAACGGGAGCACTACCTCTTCTACAAGCAACAGCGTTGGATTCCAGGTAAGCCTTCTTCGCTAGTTGGTTTATTTGCAATTAGGAACCTGCGCTATAGCGTGAATGATTGTTGCTAGACTCGGTCTGGGCTAGTAGGGAATGCCTCTGTCCGCAGAGGGGATTTACCTCCACAACAAATTGGCGACATCAAGGGAAGACCCTCGCAGTTCGATGGTAGCCCCTTCGAGTAGTCTGGTCACTTCCTTTGATTAGAATTGATTTGCAGGATACCGCCTCCCGTCTTATGTGCCTTTCGAGATCACGGTACAGGCTTTTTTTCTGGTTGTACCCAACACCATTATAGACGAAGGCGCCTCTGTTAGTGTTCTATCCTCGACTACCTGGCAAGCTTTCGGTTCACCGCCGCTTGCGCCTGTTACGCAGAATCTGTTGACTTTTAACAGAAGGACGAGTCAACCGTTGGGAATCCTTCCCAGGTTACCTGTTACTTTGGGAGGTAAAACCGTCCATATGGACGTGATGGTTGTTCCAGGCCCCTTGGATTTTAATCTGCTCTTGGAGCGCGATTACACCAATGCCATGGGAGCGCTTGTCTCCTCCCTTTTTCATGTGGCCTGTTTTCCACATGAAGGATGGATCGTGACTATTGATCAGCTTTCGTTCTTTGGTCCTGATGTGGCAGCTGGCCCACCATCATCCCTTCCTGGTTTTTATCCACCCGTTGTATCTGCCCCACCGCAGGTCAACTATGTGGCTACCTACCCCATGCCTGTACTCAGTGACGATGCTGTTGTGCATCAAGTGCTGGGGGCATTGGGTCCTGACTTCCAAGATGTTTTCCTTCCATCGGGAGTGGAAGTCTTGGAAGGGATGACTTCTTGTTCATTATGATGAGGTCGGTCGGAGCAAAGTTCCTTGTCTTGTGTTAAGCTCCTTAAAAAATGAAACAAGGTTGTCAGAGCATAGTTCCTCTTCCTGTGTCAAGTTCCTTAAAAAATGAAACCAGGTTCCCGGAGCAAAGTTCCTTGTCTTGTGTCAAGCTCCTTAAAAAATGAAACAAGGCAGTCGGAGCAAAGTTCCTTGTCTTGTGTCAAGCTCCTTAAAAAATGAAACAAGGTTGTCGGAGCACAGTTCGTTTTCTTGTGTCAAGCTCCTTAAAAAATGAAACAAGTTGGTCGGAGCACAATTCCTTGTCTTGTGCCAAGCTCCTTAAACCATGAAACAAGGTGTCCTGAGGATAGTTATTTTAATGTGTCAACCTCGTTAAAACAATGAAACATGTTCCTGTTCAATTCGAGTCTTTGATAAGATCTCGTAAAATCCCAGTCGAGTCTTCCTCTTGATCTCGTAATTTGAACCTTCACTCCATCTTCCTTTCATATGGACTAAAGCTTGGGGGGCATGTACCTCGAATTGAGTCACCATGCTGGGGGCATGCTTACTTTTTCAAGCATAGTTTGTTTTCGTTTCAATCTTGTGTAAAAATGAAACCGGTTTCAAGCATAGTTTATCTTTGTTTCAAGCTTGTGTAAAAATGAAACCAACTTCAAGCAGAGTTTCTTGATTCCAAGCTTGTGTAAAAATGAAATCATCTCCATTTTATCTCTTGTGATTGTCATTTTATCAGCCTGTTTTTGTTAGATGAGCCTTGGTTTTCTCACTCCATCGTCACTATCTGCTTGGCCGATCATATGCCTTCACTTGGTTGTTTTACCTGTTCCTGAGGAACCGCTGCGATGAGTGGTCTTGTTAGCCAGCCTCTTGACCTTCACTTGTTTTGAGTAGTTCCACCATCACCGGAACTAGTTGCTTCCCTTTATACCACTCGTTCCTCCAGGAGGAGTCATCTTTCATCTCTTTTCTGACTCTCTAAACATGAAAAGATTGCCGAGGCCCTTGTTGTTTCGATCTCGTTAAAGTGGATGCGAAACGACATCTACCCAGTATACGTTTACCCCTTTTTCGGGCTGGGATAGATTATTTACGAAAAAGGAATACCCTAGCCTATCGTGACTAGGAGGTTTTCTTAGACATAGTTTTCTACCTTTTCGGATCTGAGGAACTATTTACGAAAAGGGACTGTTGGATTTTACTTTTCTGCTGTCTTTTCAAACTCTCTAAACATGAAAAGACGCCGAGTTATTCCTTTGTCAGACTCGTTAAACCCTGATGACATCAGAGTCAGTCATAATGACGCTACTCGAGTCTTTCCTTCCTAGGGCTCGTTAAATGTACTAGGATGGATCCGTCTGAAGGACAGACTTACATTACAAGCATATGCTATCCCCTTCAAGCTTGTTATCAAAAATAATTGGGGTACTCGTCAGAAATGGCGGGGAAAAAATGGAACCAGCATCATTGTCGTGTCGGCAGTATGTCGCTCTTGAACATGGCACTTGTCTGCATTCATGTCGAGTTGGGGACATCTCATCTCATTTTTCACTTGCCTCCGTGGGTTTGGGTAATCCCTTTTGACCTCTCATCTGCTCTTTGCCTCGTCACTATGACCTCTGATCTTTTGATGTCAAATACTGCCAAGTCCACTGTCGTGCCGTTCATATGTTCAAGAGAAGTTGACCTCTGCAAGTACCAACCTTCCTCTGATTCTCATCTGATCGTGATTCACAAAAACACTATGTTCCTCTGTCTCGCGTCGATGATGTGGGAAACACTATGGCCCACCTTCGATCAAGGTCACTTCCTGTCGACTTCAGCTCATTATCCAGGAAGCTAATCTAGAGACTCCCTTCTGGTACCTTGGAGCCTTCATGCCTCAATTGCAGGTTCTTTGCATTCGACGCGAGGTTTTCATCATTGGCCTCTGATCGAGTGATTCTACGGGTGTTCGACGCCAGCTCATTGATTCACATGTCGTAGATTGTACCTATAGTACCTTGAGGGCCATTGTCATTATTGGTGGTACCTCTCGCGTCTGTTAACAAATTTCATCATTGGCTAGTAATCAGACGATGTTATTGCATGTTCGACTTTAGTTCCCTTATTCGCATGCTTGAACTTGTGCTGTATTCGGATTGAGATGGAGCGCAAGACCCTGGATTGTGTCTGTTGTAATCCAGGCTGCGAGTTTGTGGATTATTATGATTATTTACATGACTCACTTACTGGATGGCTGCGACCATACCTGAGTCTATTTATCGATCCTCACTGGATGGCTGCGTCCATGCCTTGGATCTGGATTATTGTATACTCTGTTATGGATGGTTGCGCCCATACCACATATATATCATGTATTTGAGACATCAGTTGTACTTCTTCACGCGGGTTTTCCGACGGCGGAGTTTTCAGTTGGACACGTTCTCGTAAAGCATTTCACCCCTCTCTCTCGTTCGGGCCTCATACTTTAGGGGGCATCTGTTACACAACAATTTTTCACCGTCCCTACCATTCCCCGTCTCGCACATTGGAGGGCTCATTTTGTGACCTGTGAGCAGTGACATAACTTGAAAATACTTTCATGGCATTCCCCTGAACATGTACTTTCATCCCCCTGAAGACATCTCCTTGTGAAAAACCCTAAAAATGGCCCTTTTTGCATTGGCGCGGGCAGCCAGTTCAGTACCCACGCCAATGGGGAAAATCCTTCAAAGAGGTCGCCAAAATTGGCGCTCTGTCCCAAAGTCGCACTCGCGCCAGCCAATTTAAGGAGTGTTTTAAAAAAAATAAATGGCGGAAGTTTCAACCTAACTGATCCAGGAACTTGTATCTATCTTGAGTTGGGAGGTTTGGCTACAGATTTCCATAGAGAGGAAGTGGTTTGCCACCTCTCATGGAAGCTTCCTTGATGATAGGGCCAATCCCATGATTATAGGGATCCCAACTCCCCTTCCTCCATCTATAAAAGCTTGCCCATCTCCATGGCAAGCTAGTCTTCAAGTTCCCAAATTCCCAAGAGCCTTATGCTGCAAGAGCCTCCATAATTCCCTTAAGGCCAAATCCAAGCAAGGAGACTATTGTCAAGATCCGAAGAGAGAGGTTTGTCCCATCCTTGACAGGCTTTTCGAGACGTGTTCTG
Source organism: Pinus albicaulis (assembly GCA_034641835.2). Lineage (NCBI taxonomy): Eukaryota > Viridiplantae > Streptophyta > Pinopsida > Pinales > Pinaceae > Pinus > Pinus albicaulis. Next base: position 206,893,004 of record CM076570.1, read on the forward strand.
CTGGCGACCCTCCGAAGGAGAATTTAGCGTCAGAACTTGGTTGTAATTTTCCTTTGATTGGTTAATAATAAACGACTATTGGTTATGGTTCCACTCTTGTTGTTGTTTATAATGATGATTTATGTCCTTTATGACTGACATATAGTTGCATCTACTGGATTTTACGCTTGCGTTTGTTTTTTTTCTCGCATGTGCAGGTGTCCATCACAGAGATCGTGGGGATCGTGATCTGCCAGGGCTAAGGAACGGGAGCACTACCTCTTCTACAAGCAACAGTGTTGGATTCCAGGTAAGCCTTCATCGCTAGTTGGTTTATTTGCAATTAGGAACCTGCGCTATAGCGTGAATGATTGTTGCTAGACCCGGTCTGGGCTAGTAGGGAACGCCTCTGTCCGCAGAGGGGATTTACCTCCACAACACGC
>CM076570.1:206893525-206999292 GCA_034641835.2 Pinus albicaulis
GCAGCCAAATTAATTTGAATAAATCCTTATTCAATGGAGATTAACACGATCACACATCAATCCCAGTGCATGCATAACACATAATCTCTTCTACAATTAATTGTCACATGCGGAAAGAATAGAAGCGATAACACATCAAATCATGTTTTGTGCTGTTCTTGTGTTATGTATGGGGAAAGCTTATAGCTGAAAACCCCGCAGCTATAGTATATTATAAATGGAGAGAACATGCTGCAAATACATAGTACAAACTCCTCACAAGTACTCAGTACTATCTCCCAAAGCTACACAAAAACTAGCTTGGTTTTGAACAAGTCACAGGTTCAAAACACACCCACTAATTTCCCTGCCTCTATTGCGTAGTCAAGGTTGGTCTAAATAGAGATCCAAGTTCAAATCTCACTGGCTCCAACTGCACAATTGTCATTGGTAATTTCCTCCAAGTGTGGTGCAAATCTCATGCACAACTAATGTCACAACTGATAGCTAACTCAACCCTTTCATCTACCTCTTTCACTTGTCGCCACTGAAATGTCCATGCACTAAGTTAAACTGATGTGTTATTTAGTTGAATAATGAGTTAATATTTAGTGAATTAAATAATATTTAACTCACCCAACTCATCTCTAGTGTATTAGCCAGTTAAACTAAATACAACTAGTTAAACTAGTTAACCAGAACACCACCTCCATTAACTCCTGTCCAGCTCCACCAAAACTGCCACATGAAATTCACTTGAAGTCTAACATGCAATAAATACTTAACTCTTAAGGAAATTTTGAATTTCCTTATATGGCTACCTAGACCCACATCAGGGATTCAAAACAGAGATGCTCAAGTGAGTAAGCTAGCATTTATAGTCTAAATATTATTAAGAGCTAATAATATTACGTGACATATCTATTTTAGACCGGCAATCTAAAAATAGGTCATATGTCTAAAAATAGAAATCCATCTATTTTTCCAACTTGACCAACCATCCATAAATAATCCAGTAACTGTAGTCTCCATATGTCTAAAAATAGACATAGTCTAAAAATAGACTTTGCGACAAAAATCACCTGTGTGGCCCCCACCTAGTTTAGGTGATCACTTTCCAACTAGGATTAGGAAAGATGCAGGATGCCTCCTTCAACGTTTCTTGTTGCCATTTTCAACACTCCCTCTCAACAAGAAAGGACTGTCATTGCATGCGACATGCAACTCCATGCATTCGCCCTGCAACCTTCACACGCGCCATGCAACTCCATGCATGCGACATGCAACTCCATGCATTCGCCATGCACCCTTTGCATGTGCCATGCAAACTCATGCATGCACCATGCAACTCCATGCATGTGCCATGCACCCTTTGCAAGCGCCATGCAACTCCATGCATCTGCTCTGCAACTCCTCTGGAACTGAATAGGCTCCAAACAACTCAATCAGTCTTGATGCATCTAGCATCTATCATCAAAGTCTTCGACTACCTTGTGGCTTGCACATGTCTCCCGGGAACTACTGCCCGGTTGAACTCTTGCCGTGCACTCTTGCATTTGCTGTCAACTCTGATCCGCGCTCCAGTATCCGACACTGTCACTTTGATCTGCCTGCATCACTCCAACTGATCTTGCTACTGCCATGTTGTGGGCACCTCGTAGCCAGGTTCAATCCATGAGATCCACACCATCTCATGAATCTGCCCAGAAATCTCCTCTTGGGATTACTCATGCATGTCGCCCCACCTCATACCTGGTGGTATAGCTGCATGCACTCCCTCTGCCCGTCTGGCATGAAATTTCTCTACATGAGTGGTCTCTTCCACTCCATGATCCTCTTGTGGCTGCTCCACATCCCGAGGTTCACTATCACCTGCATGCAAAACCCGCTCCCTCTCAAGCTTCAATTGCATGTCTTCCTCCCGCTTCCCAACAGTAGGAAGCTTCGTAGACATCCCATCTACTTCAAGTCTGTAGAGATTCTTTGCTCGAATCCCAACCTTCTTGACTTGTCCCGTTGCCTTGTGCCGAAGGAACACCTTTCCTTCTCTAAAGACAACTTCATACCCTTTATCCTCTAACATTGCAACTGAGATCAAATTCTTTGTTAGACCTGGTACATGCAATACATCTTGTAAAATAATGAGTTTACCTGACTCCCTCTGAAAGGTTATGGTACCAATGCCGGTCGCATTGTATCGTCCACCATCGCCCAACTCAACATGCATCTGGAGACCTTTCTCCACCAAGTCACTGAAAAGATTTGCATCTCCCGTCATGTGAAAGGAAGCGCCACTATCAATATACCACTCCGATCCCAATGCACTAGACAACATGCATGCGATCAATGAGAAGTCCAGCTCAAATTGCGAGGCAAGAGCCTCACCAGCTGCAGATCCAACAGCCTGCTTGTTCTTCTTCTTCTTGGGGCAATTCGTGGCGTAATGTCCATTATCGTGACAGTGAAAACACTTCACTTTGGACATGTCACGCTCTTTACCATCCGCACCGAATTGAGAAGCCTTCTCCTTGCCCTTCCCTTTCCTTGCTTTGGCAGCCAAAGTGCAGTCTTCTTCATCAGCTCCCTTTGACGAAGAACCATCTCTGGTATTTCGCCGGATCTCCTCTTGCACGAGATCAGACCACAGTCTTTCCCATCCCGGAAACTTTTCCCGACCATTGACACTATCTTGATATGCATGCCAACTCTTCGGCAAACCAAGAAGTGCCAAACTCACCAGATCCTCATCCACCACCGTCACACCAACACTTCCCAGCTCATCCCGACATTGGGTGAACCTCGTGAGGTACTTCGGCATACTTTCCCCCTTCTCACACTTGATGTTCCTGAGTCTATCTTTGAGCGCCAGCTTCCTATGATCGCTCTTGCTTTGGTACAGATCCGTCAAGGCTTTCCACATCAAATATGGAGAGGCCTTCCCGTGTAAACTAGATACAATGTGATCCTTTACACCCTCCAACAGGATCCTTCAACATTTTGCTTGTTTCTTTTGCCATGCTTCCACAACAGCTGCATCAGTAGAAGTAGGCTTTGGAATCTCTTTCTCCACGAATTCCAACAGCCCATTATCATCCAATACAGCCTCCATGCGGTCCTTCCATGCAACATAATTCGAACTTCCATCAAGAGCATATTCGAGTCGCAAACCGTTGAAAGACATTTTCGCCTCGGCACCAAGAACACAAATCTGCAAATTCGAATTTCACCAAGAGCTGATAAACTTGATCGCTTCCGATCTACACTTGAGAGCTAATTATTTCCAAATCAGAGATTGACTGCATGGGCATTCACCAGATCTTTCACCTTACAAGGAAGGATGAATATTCCGGAGGCTACCTGGCCCGCATGCAGACTCTGTCCGAGGAAATAAGTTTGCAATCACCGTAATAGACTTCGACAATTAATCTCGCTCTGATACCATGTAGAAATTAGCTGAATAAATCACTTATTCAATGAAGATTAACCCGATCATACATCAATTTTGAATTGCATGCATAACACATAACCTTCTTCTACAATTAATTGTCACATGCGGAAATAATAGAAGCGATAACACATCAAATCATCACACACATTAACACAGTATGTATGGGGAAAGCTTATAGCTGAAAACCCCCAGCTATAGTATATTATAAATGGAGAGAACATGCAGCAAATACATAGTACAAACTCCTCACAAGTACTCAGTACTATCTCCCAAGGCTGCACAAAAACTAGCTTGGTTTTGAACAAGTCACAGGTTCAAAACACACCCACTACTTCTCTACCTCTATTGCGCAATCAAGGCTGGTCTAAATAGAGATCCAGGTTCGAATCTCACTGGCTTCAACTGCGCAATTGTCATTGGTAATTTCCTCCAAGTGTTATGCAAATCCCATGCAAAACTGATCCTCCAACTGATAGCTATACTCACCCTTTCATCTACCTCTTCCACTGGTCTCCATTGAACTGTCCATGCACTGAGTTAAACTGATGTGTTCTTTAGTTGAATAATGAGTTAATAATTAGTGAATTAAATAATATTTAATTCACACAACTCATCTCTAGTGTATTAGCCGGTTAAACTAAATACAACTAGTTCAACTAGTTAACCAGAACACCACCTCCATTAACTCCTCAATCAACTCCACCAAAACTCTGCCACATGAGTCTAACAGAAGTCTAACATGCAATAGCTCACTTAACTCATAGGAAATTCGAATTTCCTTATGTCAGCTGCATGCCCCACCTCTGGGGGTCAAACTGAAGTGCTCCAAGAGAGTAAACTGATGTTTATAGTCTAAATATTATTAAAGGTAAATAATATTTGACTTCCATATTTTTAGGAGAGGCAGTCTAAAAATAGCCTGTGACCTAAAAATATGAGTCTCATCTATTTTTACCAACATGTCGCATACTTCAAGAATCTCCAACTGGAATCCCCGAATCATGCTCCGTATGTCTAAAAACAGACATAGTCTAAAAATAGATTTTTCGACAAAAATCACATGTGTGGTCCCCACCTAGTTTAGGTGATCACTTTCCAACTAGGATTAGGAAAGATGTTTCAGGAGGCCTCCTTCATTGTTTCTTGTTGCCATTTTCTATCACTGAGATCAAAGAGATTAAGAAGTTGGTTATTGAAACTCTGTGGGAGGTAGATCATAGATTTAATACATTTTTGAGTAAGATTAGCTTTAAGATCCTAGACAAACAACATAAAGAGTCGTTTATTGATGTGTTGTTATCACATATTAGATTTCCATTGTCACAACAAAATATCACAACTCAAGCTTAAGCATTGGAGATCATGATGAAGCTATAGGCTTCGCCAGTAGCTGATGCAAGCATAGGGGTGCAACAAATTCAGGCTCAATTGGAAAGTTTTCACATGGAGCTCTAAGATCTAAAGAAGGGAAAGGAGGTTCACCCAGAAATCTGGTGTATCAAGTGCAAGGTTGAGGGTCACTACAAGGAACACTATCCTATTTTTAGAGATTATGTGAGTGTTGAGATGCCAAATCCATTAAAACCTGGATTGAGCAGAGGGCCAAGTGCAGGGCCTAATGTATGTTGTAGTATCTGCGAAGTCGCAGGCCAACATTCCACTGATTTTTGTCACTTATTACATAAGTTGGTCAGATCGTCAAAGCAACTATTTTGCAACTTTTGTAGTTCGATTGGGCATGACGAACAACATTATAGGAGATATGACCTAATGTTTCAGAACAGTCCAGGTGCATATCGAATGCAAGTAGAAGGTTGTGAAGCTATGGGTTCACCAACTGCGCGAGGATGTTTTCAAGGATGAGGGCATGGCAGAGGAGGAAGTGTTGGTCGAGGGTGAGGATAGAATGTTTGTTACAATTATGGATAGCATGGACACTTTGCTCAATATTTCCAGAATTCTATTGTTGTGTCTTGTAAGTATTGTCAGGAATTTGGTCATGAAATAGAATATTGTTCCGTTTTGTTAGCTAAAATGTAGTAGAAGTGCAACCAACAGCCAACACAGATCATACAGATGATTAAGTTTGAACTGCACCAAGGAGATTCAAGTGTTAACATAGTCACTTGTAGTGGTATGAATACCAGAAGAAAAAATGCAAATGGGTAGAGGTATGTAACGGAGACATGGGTAAGGAAGGTTGAAAATAATATTGTTGGGTTTTATGTGTTAGTTTCTATGAGTCACCAGTGATCAAATGTATCCTTTCCATGTGATTGATAAGGTCTTAGGGTCAAATTGTTATATTTTCAAATAAAATTTGACATCTCTTTGTTGTCATATGGTCATTGGCTATTGTCTAGGTCACTGCTACTCCCTCCACTTTCTCGAGGTCACCATCATCCATCATGGTCATGTCATTTTTCCCCTGTCCTAGGTCATCAAAAGAGCCAGTGGGTCATCATCTAGGTCATGGTCTAAGATTCACAGTTGATGGTCATCATCATATCAGTCATCAAAAGCAAACAAGGGAGTCATGTCTGGTCATGTAATACATTTGGTCACCATCATGGGAGTTAGCAATTAGGGAATAAAAAGAATCAAGGTAACATTTCCTTTTGAAGAAATATGTTGCATGTTAAATTAGTCAATAGTCATTTTCTCAAAAGTACACATGATGTCATGTTTTAATCAAGATAAAATCGAGTTTTTTGAGTTATAAAGGAGCATAAATCATTTCAAGACTTAATTATATCCTTCCAAAGCTTCAAGAGCTCCTCTCTACCATTGCAACACTTTCCATATCCATCAGAAGTTCGAATTCCATCACCAATTGCTCAGTTTATCAGTTTCTTGTGTTTCTGTTGCGCTTCTGGCAGGGTTGCTACGCTTTTGTTTTGGAGGTATAAGGAGGAAATAACATGTTTATTTTTCATCTCGGTGTTTCAAAGCATCTCTAAAAAATTAAGTGGAGCCTTCAAAAATCCTTGATGCGGTCAATTTCCTCAGAAAAGTGATTAAAATCCCTGCATAGGGTTTTGCTGTGCTTTTTATTTGTTTTTGCATTTTCTTGGGCTTTGCTTCACTTGAAAGGAAATTCCTCTTGTTTCTTAGCATTCACATCCATAATTACCCTCATCAAGCACTTCCCACCATTCCCCACACTCAAAATCACTCATTTTATCATTTACCCTCATAACCCTACCTAGTTGTTGCACTTCTGGCTTAGGGTTGTGTTTTCGCTTTTTTACCCCTATTTCCTCACTAAAATTGAAAATTTCCACTTCCATTACCTTCCTAAAACATATCCCTACCTGCCATAATTTCCCCATAATTATCCTATCTTCCTCCCCCTTCATTCCCTCCCCTCAAATTGTTGCGCTTTTAGCCTTGTTTTGCAAATCAAATTATTTGCCTCCCCTTCACAACCCCTCTCCCGTGAGAATCACTTCCTCATACCTTTGTTTGAATTCCATGTCAATTAAAAGGGTAATTATACATCTCCTACACCATGGAAACATCAGTGACCAAAAAGAAGGAGGTGATTGGCATGATTTGTAGGGTTTTGAGGTTATTTGTTGTACATAGGGATAGTTTTGCTTCTAAATAGGTTTCTGACCAAATGGAGATGGATTGTAGAAAAGTGAAACAGATTTTTTTCAATAATAGAACAAATAACATAAACCTCCTTCAATTTCTACACAGGTTTCATATATTGGGAGATATTAAACTTTCTTGGAGGCCTATTTCAGATAATCAGATTCTCCAATTTAATTTCTTGTTTTAGACATTATTTTGTGGCATGGATTCCAAGAATATCGGAATTAATTTCACAAAAAGGATAGATTTTTTTCTTTATAACAACCTTATATACAAAAACCTCTCCCCTTTTTGTAAACTGTTTTATGGTTAAAGCGATATTAGTCCATATTTAACCCCTAGTTTTATAAAAAATGCAAACATTTGACTACCCATAAACACAACAAGTAGTTGATGTGCTTTTTCTAAGGATGTTTAAATTCGTAATTTCAAGCATGTGGAGATAGATTATGGAATAAGGATGTCATAAAATTACATGGGGACACTTGAAGATTCATAATTTTTTCAGAAAATGGTCAAACAATGCCTATTTTTCACCTTTCTGCTACTTTTTCAGGGCACTCGCTGTGTTTTTGGAAAGTTTGACTTCAAGCCAAGTTTTGAGGGGTTTCAAGAAAGTTTTTTCAATTCTCAGTGACTCCATTGTGTATTAGACATATTCAACTTTCCAGCCATATATTTTTTCAGCAGAAAAATCATCCGACAAGGCCTCCAAATCATCTTCCAAAAACTTGTCGCGCTTCTGCTAAACTTGCTACAATTTTTAGCTGTTTTGTTGAGTTTGTGTTTGGGAAATTTTCAGTACACGTGGAGGTCAAAGGTCAAATTTTTTGATGTAAAAACTTTCTCATGAGTTTTTTTATTATTAATGGTCATCTTTGTAAATAATCTTATGAATAATGCATAGAGAGAAAAGCTCAATTAGTTAGCTAATTGAAGGGGAAAGTTGTTTCTAACATCCATAGCATTAGGAAATGAGTCATTAGGTTCATTAATTAGTTTCTATGGATCAGGATTCGACCCCTAGAGGTGGAATATTGTTTTTTTTCTATATGTACTTAGAATCAAGTCATTGAGAGGGTTGGATGCTCGAAGTTCATAATTTTTGAACTAGTGTGCTTGGCTTTTTGAAAAAATATAATACAGTTGCAGCTATTATTGTGAGATTCATGTGTCATGATCAATGATAATGTTTTCTTCAGTATTTAATAATTCATTTGATTATTAGATACTTTCAGTAACCATCTATATTTCTTCTCATGATTATCTCTTAATTTGTTGAACATATTTCATTGTCTAAATGACCTATTTTGTCTAAGATTTATGTATAAGTGTTTATCCTATAAACAAATGAATTCATACATATACGCTCATTTTGATTCTTCTTTCCTCCTCACCACACTACAATGACAAATCTATTTTGTGCCATTGATTACACCTACCTTGCCTCATTCTATGTCCGCAATTGATCATTTGGAATACTTAGCCTAGTTCCTAAACTTGGTGCTTCTTATCCAACAAACCCTAATAAAAACCCTATTGAGCTGATAACTAGCCTAAAATCCTAATACTCTCCAGTCATTTCCATTAGCCGTGAGGTTGATTTTGAGAGAGCCCTCTCTGATTTGGTAGGGCTAGATACCAATTCGAAAGTTGATATGTGGTTACCTCTTTGGTTTTTTTTCTCAACCTTGGGAAAATAAGGAGCCCTAACATGATGTGTAACATGAAAAAGAGAAATTCATGGCAGTGAAGAAATTTTTTATGTCTCCTAAGGTTGCGACATCAATTTCCCAGAGACATTTATTCCCAGTAGAAAAGAAGCCTGGAGAGAATGATGAAGTAAAGGGAGCAGATCCATGGATCCTAACATCTTTCTTACAAACGTACATGAAGTTGTTAAGGGACCAAAGGGATGTAGAAGGATTGCACGAGATGATTGATAATTGCGCTAGTAAAGAAGAGTTGCATATGGAAAAATTTGCAGTAAAAAAAGTGTACAATAATAAGAAGAGAATTGGCTGGGAGATGAGATTAAATGTGCAGATCAGAGACTATGAGATGGATCAATTCATTCTAGATCTGGGATTGGATGCTAATAATCTACCAAAACATACATGGAAGTGGATGGGAAAGTCGAAGTTGCAATGGTCGCATATCTAGCTGAGGATGGAAAATCAACAGAAGATCATCCCTATGGTGTTTTTGCAGGGAGTCAGTGTAGATATTGATGGTGCAAGTGTGTTAGTTGACTTTGAGGTCATTGAGATCGTTGATAATAGTAATTTGTACCCCACGTTGTTAGGATTTGACTAGGCTTATGACATGGATGATATAAAAAACCTGAAAAATAGGCAGATGGTATTTGAAAGGATGGCACCCAAGTTATTGTGCCACTAGATCCCTCTGAATGTGCACGCTATGCAAAACCTGTCCAACATGGGTATGATGATGTTGTGATTAATCAGATTTATCAGGTTACTATGAAAGACGAAGACTAGACTAATCCCACCGCAAATGGAAGTATATGTTGGGAGTGCGATCTTTCATGCATGTCTAATTCCGATGAAGAGTTGGAGCACTTGCATAATAGATTGCATGAAGTAACCACGAATATTTGTAACAGGGTTACAAAATCTCTACGCTTTGTCAAGTTAGAAGTGTGCAACTTTCCATTTTATGATGGAACGAGGAATGATGTCTTGTTCTTGGAGGAATTTGAGCGGAAAGTGCCGGAGGAACAAAGGTATGAAGCTCTCGTCTTCGCATTAAGGTCCACTCCAGCCCAATTGTGGGGTGCGCATAGAGAAAGTCTAGGAGGTTGGCCGGAATTTCACAAACTAATAAGGTTGAGGTTTGGTGAGTTTGATACAAGAATTGCGGAGAAGTATGATGGCCAGAAGGATCCATGCAAGAATTTAGCTCGCTGGACCGTAGCTTGGGGAGAAGAACCTTAGCCAGAATGGATGCACATGTTCTTTCATTATTTTGAGACGATACCTCAACATGGTATCTTGAAATAGAGTTGCGCCATGGAACCGTGGATTGGGATGAGCTGATAGATGGGTTCCTATTAACATATAGCTTTGATTATGGGTGGGAAGGAATTAATGAGGCACTTCAAGAAAGGAAAGCAGGTGTACTTCGCATTACCAAGGAGCCAAGGAATTTGGTTTAGAAAGATCAGATAGACCTAACCAAAAATCTTGTGTTGGGGGAGGAGATCTACGGATGTCAATATTCTTCGATGCAGAAATAATATGGTGAAGGGTGGAGTTAGTGCACTAAGAGTACTGCGTGGAAGATGTATTGTGAGCGTAGTTGGAGGTTACTGTGCCTAGGGTGTCAGGACTACGTCAAAGAGGCGAGTCTCGCGAAGTTCGTCCAAAATATGATCGTTGGAGTAGTAAAAATTGATTGGACAACGATGTGGTCATTAGTAGGAGTCACGAAAATGAAATTAATGGGCATATCTAGCCAATCAGCTGCCAAATCAAAATTTATGAGGAGAGTCTAAGGGTAGTGATGAGGTTCAAATTTGATTTTTTTTATAAATCAAGGATCTTGCCTCCAATTCAAACATGCTGCACGCTAAGAGAGAAATGATGTCTACGAGAGAGTCGAGCAAGTTACTACATGTCCGAGAATACTTTCGAAGAGATTGAGCGAGAATTTCTTTAGTGAGGCTTAGGGTACATCATGACGGCTACACCACTCGTGATTATGACAGGGCCTAGGTCACCTAGACAGCAGTCCATAAGTGCGGCTTTGTCCGATTAGCCTAAGAAACCATCAGTGTGGTCCTCGCCCTGGAAGAAACACTCAAAGGAACAAAAAATAAGGACATCCCAGGAACAGTGAAAGGAAATAGCCTTGGAAGTCGAATTAGATGAGAATGAGCAGGAAGAAGAAGAACCAAAGGAAGTTGACGTTGAGGAAGTTGAACCTATCTCCAGGTTTCCCCTTTACATTCCACCCTGGAATCCGGAGGCTAAGAAGTCGGTGAAGGACCTCGACGCAGTGAAGTACAAGGTTTTCACTCCGCTGATTTTGGATGAAGTCGTAGTTAAAGGTGATTTACTAGCTAAGGTAACCCAGTTGATAATCGAGGACTAGGATTTCAATGACAGAACCATGTACTTGCAGTTTTAACCTAGCTGGTATCGGTGCCAGCAGTCATTTCCAGGCAGACTCACACGATTAGAGTCGATGAAATGGGTAAAGGGTATCCAGCAGGCAGGGACACTCGACATGTTGTACGTACCACACTTCAAGCGAGGTTCCATTAATACTATTATTTTGTGTCAGCTGCTGGACTTGGTGCACGACGGTTGTTTATGGCTAGGGAATAAGATCCCCCTTACGGAGATGTTGATAAGGAGAATTACGACCCTTCCGTGTCAAGGATTGGACCCTGCAAAGGCTTTTGTGGGTAAAATCCAAGGCAAGCAGTTAGAAGATAAGATGAAGAAGGAGTATGATCTAACCAAGGGCATGAGGGGTTATCTCATTAAATCCATTTCTGACATAACTGTGTGCTTCTCTGCGCACATCCTTTTGGGAAAAATCATGAGGAAGAGTTGCGGGGAGGAGGCTTCCACACCTTTTATTGCTTTAGCTGCGGAGTGTGCCAAGGGCATGGTATACAATTGGGTTGGCTATTGATGTCAAGAGTTCATCGAATATTGCAGGGACACGCAAGAAGAAGGAAATAAGTTCCACTACGCGTGGCTCTTGCTTCTAATTTCCTTGATGGAATGGAGGGAACCTGACAGGTCGCAGTTCAATGTTGTGGACCTTGATCTTTGCGAAGCAGCTCGGTATGCTTCAATATGGCATTCAACGAAATAGTCGAGGGTTATGTGTAACAATTTTTTATGGGTCGAGCTAGAGATGAGCTTAAGGATAGCGATCAACCAAAATCCTTGGCTGTCACCAAGCATTGTGGAAAAATATCTACAAATTGCGGAGTTCACAGTAGACTTCCACCATACCCACATACAAGTGAAGAAGGACCACGCGGGGGTCTGGTACGAGCTCCCATACATGGTCGAAGAGGAATATATAGAGGCCATCGTCAGTCGATGGTAGAGTGATTGGTTAACTCCATTACATGGAAGTACAGAGACAACAGGAACGAGTGGGGAAAAGCCCACTATGCCAACAAGGTCGAAGGACATTAGAGTGGAGACTCTAGAGACTGGGGGGATGATACTCTTGGCAGTGATCTGGGCACAAATCCCTCTGACCCCTCCTCCTCATTTATAACTAAGAGAAGTCAGCCATAGAAGGGTGGCACATGAAAGAATTTCAAGTTATACAGATCCGCTAGTCCAACAGGCATGGCCCTCACTGAGGGGGACATTAACGAGATCGGGGATGTTGTGCAACAAGAAATTGAGGAATTTTGGGGCGACATCAAAGAGTAGTACAAGAAAGTACTTGAAGATGTTCACAAAAGGTTACAGGATTTGCAAGTGCAAGTGAGCGTGATGCATGCGAGCGTTGTCCTACCAAGCAGAGTAGCTGGACCAAGTACAATTGTGAAAGAGCTGGTGTTGTCTGCAAACACCTTCATAGTGTCTATTCCTGTAGGCACACTACATTTTGACACAACTAAGAAAATGAAGCAGGCGGTTCGATAGTAGAACACAACATTGAATCTTGTGGTGATGCCTTTACAGGCCTTGCATAAGTTTCACCAGGGCATCACCGAGGAGCTAAATATCAGATAACAGTGCGCCCTTATGGTTATTGAAGACGTATAACAAGAGTGACAGAGCATGTATGTGGAGAAACAAGTTGCTATCCAAGAGCGTGAGGTTGAGGTAGCACAACGACAGAAGTTGGAAGAACCTATTTCTAAGGCATGCATCGAGCTATCGGAGCTCGAAATTCAGGCTACAGCTGTGCCTTAGGAGAAAGTGGCCAAGCTGGCCACCACTGTCAAAGACTCCAAGGCCAAAGTCGATGAAGTAGGGACTGAGATGGAAATGAAAATCGTAGAGCTACAGATGCAGTTACATCCTGCTACTCCACTGGAAGTCTGTAAGCAATGCACATTCGAGCTAAAGGTTGCCACAACATAGATCGAGTCTCGCATACAGGAGTGTGCAATCATATTTGGCGAAGCTCTAGATGTATGTTCCTCGCTGCAGGAGGACCCGCAAGTACAAAATATTGAGACAGAGGTGCACAAGAAACAGGAGCAACTAGATAAAATCAAGATCACTGCAAATACCTTGGCACCAATTCATAGGATTACCCGTCTCCAAGAGGGTCACTTTTTATAGGAATAGATTGAGGATTTTCACCGGAAACAGAAGTTATTCATTTCCAGCATGAATCCATGGGAAGCTAAGGCCAGTCAACTTTCCCAAATTGTCGAAAATAAGCTTAAAAATTTGCGCACAAATCAAAGGGGATTACAACATAAGGCAACCAAGTCCATCATAGAAATATTGCTAGGAGAGGTTCAGGATTTTTCAAAGCAGTGTGTTGATACAATTCCTCCATTGAAGGATGCCTTGCACGGAATCAGATCAAAGATAAATGGTGCACCACCATTGTGTTGGGGGCCTGTTGGAGCTAGGATCCCCCGCGAGGTAAAGACTCCGCAAAACGAGGTGTTGAGCGCATAGCACAAACTATATTTTTGGTCTTAGGGGTTTTCTGGTGGTTCAAATCCCCTTAATTATGTATCGAGATGGGACTTTTTTTGAACGTTGGACTTCTCCCATGGTTTGGGACCATGGTATTGTAAAATCCAAATCTATATAAGGAGTCTAGATAGAAGTCATAGGTAGGTTATGATGGATGATATGAAATGAATTTGGATGTAATATTGAGTTAAATTTTGTGGTTTGTGTTAGAGGAGAAGGTTCTTGAATCTGTGTGTATAGAGACCTTAGGAAAGACTGCAACTATGTGCGCAGGCCCTTACAACTCTGTGCGCAGGGTGGAAAGTGGATGTATGAAATATATCTGGATGTTAATGAATGAGCCGTTGAGGAAATCGAAGTTATAATGATGTGTTGTTGTTGTTTACTATTATGAATGTCCATGCTAAATAAGGGTTTTGTTCTGTACTTGAATAGCACATTCTGGTTTATGGTTATTTACTGTGTTTTATACATGAATAAGTAAGATCACGCAGTCTATGAGCAAGTTCAATAGTTGTTGAACAACACTGTTAATGTTGATATGCCTGACCTGTGGAGTTCTGATAAGAAGGAAAAGCCCTAAATCCACAATCCAATGTCCCTCTGGATGCAGAAACCTGGTCCTAAAATCCCCCTATATTACCTCGAGTGAGACTTCGGTCTACGCAAGAAGATCATTATCGAAAGGGTCGGTAATAGTGGTTTTTTTGGACTGTGTAGTCACTTTGAACTTGTGTCTAGGCCCAATAAATACAACATGAACTATATCAGAGAACCCTTCACCCACATCTATGAGTGCAATAAATGCCCCCCCTCCTATGGATCTTTGGCATCAATATTTTAGATATTGGTAATGGAATTGGTGGCGTTGGGCTCTGCATCAATAATTTTCTTCTCTTTGGCATTCCCCTTGTCAGGTTCTAACTCAAAGTCGTAACATGCACCTAACTTTGAAGCCTTAAGTTCGGCCACTAGTGACTTCTTGGCTCGACACTCACTTGTCTTGTGAGTGAGCCTCTTATGTAACTCACACCACTTTCTTGTGTCCTCCTTTCTCTTTGTGGTGTTGTTCTATGCTTGTGGCTTCGGAGGTTTGTCCTAGGTCACCCCACCTTGGCTTTGTCATTTTTTCTATGGCTTAGGGGATCTCTTACCCTGCTTATGATTCACATATCCAAAGTCACGTTTATTTTGTTTAATTTTTTCTTTAATCTTGGTAGCATATTTTTTGTTTAATCTTAGTAGCATGTCCAGGAACTCCATTTCTTCCTAAATGTATTTGTGAAAACAAACGCAGTACTTGAGCACCATATGTTGCTTAAATTCTTGGATACCTAATTTTGTGCGTAGAGTATGAAAAATATTTGTGATCTCATGCACATCTTGGTCCTTTTATTGTCGTAGTGTGGTCCACTATATGTACTTGTCCTCATAACTCCCCACGGGGTAATATTTCTCCTTAACAATGTCTCAGAAATATTTCCAAGAGGGGGTGGCTTTAAATAGAGATAGTTCCTCAATTATTTTCTCACAGTAAGTTTCGCACGATTCCTTGACATGGGGAGTAGCTTTAAGTAGTGCAGAAGTAATATTCTCCATATCAGAGAAAAAATGGACTGAAAATATACCTTCCAACATATTCAACCATTTATCTATGACATATGCATCTATTTGACCCTCGCATATAGGGATGTCAAAATTTACATGTAGCTTGAAGGGGGTGGCATCTCTGAAGTGACTGTTGGACGGACATGCGTCACCAGTCAACATTCATCGAAGGATCTAGGAAAAATTTTCCATCATTATGTTCCTTTGTCGCTCGAGGGATTCCTTGAGAAATATTTTTAAAGGATCTCTTGCTACCTCATATTTCTTTTGTTTTTTCGTGGGAGGTTGTCGACGTTGGCGAGGCCATTCTTGCAAAGGTTCAACCAGTTTGAGCCCTAACTCCTTATACCCTGACCTCATTGGTGACATGCACAAAAAAACAGAGAAAGAGAAAACCACTATAATACCACTGATCCAGATTTATGAAGGAATGAAATGAAATACATATATGAAGATAAACACAGAGATACAGTGAAAACATAACTTCATTTCATTAATAACAAAGTACTAAAAATTGTTTACATATAGAATGGAAATAAACTAGCTCAGGCAATGGTAGATTATATATGAGAAGAGATGTGGTGGATTCATGCCTTTTGAATCATGTTACAATGAGGCTCGAAGACCTATTTATTATTGAGAAATAATTAAAAACACTAAACATCCAAAAAACTAACCTAGGAGATGAAGCGCCAAAAGTTTGTGACTTGCATTGGGGTAAATTGGTACATCAATTTCCTTGGGCCATAACTTTGGCATACAGTCTCCCTTTGACATATACAATACCTCATTAGAAAGATCTATCCAAGGACTACAACTTTTGTCTACAAACTTGTACCTCAAACTTCAAGTTTTCTCCTTTTCCAAAAAAATGTCATTTAGGGCCTCAAAACAGCTCTGGAAGTTCAAGACCCAAAAACTACCAAAATTAGTAAACTATGATACAATTAAGGAAAATGAAAGAAAAAATGGTGGGGACCAAGTAGAATAGGTGGGTGGCCATAAATATCCACATGGATCATAAATATATTCCAATAAAGGAGAAAAGAAAAGAAATATTGGTGTTCAACTTGAAGTTGAAAGAAATTGACTTAGATGAGTCAAATAACGATGTGGAATGATAGGCTCTAATTCTTAGGAGGTCTAGTCAAGTAAGGAAAGAACCTAAAAGACATCCCTCATCTAATGTTTGATGTGATTTTTTGTTATATAACACTAATAATGAACCTAAGTCATTTAGGAAAGAACTTGACTCAACGAAGGGTAAACTTTGGTTGAGAGTCATGAAGGAATAAATGGATTCTTTGTACAAGAATGAGACATGGGATTTATTTAAATTACTTGATGGAAGGAACCATGTTGGTTGTAAGTGGATGTTTAAGAAAAAATTAAATGTAACGGTTTAAGTCAAGAAGTGCAAGGCTCAACTAGTGGCAAAATATTATTTCCAAGTTGAGGGAGTTGACCTTGGCAAGATATTTTCCACAATTGCATAATTAACTTCCATTAGAGTACAAATTTCTCTAGCTAAATCACTTGATATGGAGATATAATATGAGAATGTAAAGAGAAAAATTTTGCATAGTGATTTAGAAGAAAAAATATACATGAAATGGCTTAAGGGATTTATAATAAAGGGCAAGGAGAAATTGGTGATTTGGAAGTGAAAATGTCTCTCTATGGTATGAAGCAATCACCCAAGTTGTGGTACCAGAAGTTTGACATATACATCTATGGATTGAAATTTTTTGAAATCAAATATGATGATTTTGTATATATCAAGTCAGAAGGTGAGTGTTTCATTTATATTATGTTGTATGTTGATGACACAATTGTGATTGGAAACAACAAGGGTGCAATCAGTGACATGAAGGATCTTGTTGTTGCACATTCCACATGGAAAAAATGTAGTTATCTTCCAAATTCCACATTAAGGATCTTTTTGTTGCACATTTCATTCTTGGAATTGATACCAAGAGAGATGATATATTCAGTAAATTCCAGGAAAGCCATAGGAAGTACGTTGAAACAATTATGAAGCATTTCAACATGCAAGATTGTAAACTAGTGAAGGTACCAATTCCCATTGGGGCAGGGCTATTTGTTGAACAGTGTATAAATGCACATGAAGAAAGAGAGTACATCGCCCATGTTGTATATGCAAGTGTTGCGGATAGTTTGATGTATGCAATGGTTTACACTTGACCAGATGTTTCTCATTGATCCACGTGGCTATAGAAAGGCTCAAAAATCAAAGTCTTAGGATTTTACTGAAACTAGAGTCAGAACATATAGATTGACATCCTGATTCCAACAATGAAAACACCACTCAAATATGAATTTGTATCTACAATTTATTTAGAGTCAAAGTTAGAGTCAAAGGAGCCAGTGCTTTTGTCGCTAACTAAATTTGGAAGATCGGAAAAATATGGTAGAACATGGAGGCTGAGAGGAGAGAGGAGGGTAGAACCCATATATAGAACCCCAGAGTTGGAACCTTGTGCATGAATCTTGAGATAGGAATATTCCCAAGAATATTTCAAAGAATATTCCTCATGCAAAATATTTGAGGAATCTTTGAGATTCCTTATGACTTATTTTTTGCAGCGTCAGAAACATATCATGTTTATGCTCATTTGAATTGGAATTTCACCAGGATTTAGATGATGTGGTCCATTTCTTCATATGAGAAGAAAGTTTTCTGTCCATGTCCAGAAGAGAATATTGTAAGGAATCTAAAATATTTCCAAATAGCCCATATTTTACCAAGACAGAAAAGGGTCGTGTTTATACTCAAATTTCATGGGTTTTGCAAGGAATGTGATGGCACATGTTGTTTCTTCATCCAAATAGCCGATTTTCAGGTCATCCCCAGACTTTAAGGTATAAAGTGTGTTTTTTCCATGTGTTCATTTGATTTTTTTGAGATAATTATTTGAATATGAGATCCATGTATGCAACATTGTGAGATGTTCATTGTATGCCACTTTATGTGAGAGATTTTTCCTTGTCATGTTGAAGGAGAGCTTCTTATGAGTAAGAGTTCTTGTAAGGAGAATGCACCTGGGAGAGATATGCCACTCTAGATAAAGGGGTTCATCCTTGTATTGACATATGTTGCATCATGTACTCATCTTCTTCTTGCATAAGCTAATGAAGCGACCTCCCCACTCTTGACCCAGGGCTCGAAGATGTAGTTCACACTGGACGAACTCCACTATCATATCACGTGTTTATGATTGCTTCTTATTTTTCCTTTGTTTTTATGTTGATGGTTTGTTGAAGTGTTGATCAAGAATTTACATTGCTCATGATTTCACATGAAAATTTTTGTTAGTAAAAGGTCCTGTATGATGGGTATTTTTGTTCTAAATCGTACATGATTTCTTTTTTCTGAATCAAGTAGTATCAGAGCAGTCAAACATTTTTTCCAAGGGTTGTGAATTGAGCATGTAACAAGAAAGAAAATGGAGAATCATTAGACAAATTTTGAGGTCTAAAATGGGCCTCAAAACAAAAATGTACAACAAAAAAAAAATTATAAGAATGAATAGGATTCAATATGATGATGTCAACCATGGGGGGTGATTCACCATATTTGGAGTAAAAAAAAAAAACTATTTTTTCAACTTGTGTTTTGAACTTGTGTTTTGAACTTATCTTCTTATCATTTTACTCAAATTTCGAGGGGTAGCACTCGTTGGATGCAGAATTTAATTCCTCATCCAAGGAGTTCCCATGTTGCATATGTACGATGGGCCTTGCTACACGAAAAATAAGATATACATGAAAAATTTAATTACAATAACGTTTTTCATGTATTCATTATTTTTCGTGTAGCAGGGTCCAGAAAAAATATGCAACGTGGGTATTCCTTGGATGAGGAATTAAATTCTTCATCCAATGAGTGCTCATGCTCGAAATCTGAGTAAAAATCTAGTGAGATAAGTTGAAAATGTGAGTTGAAAAAAGTTTTTTATTTTTATTTTTTCCCTCTAAAAACTCATTATGTAACTTAATCTTATTTTATTATTTCCACTATTATTTTATAATATTCCTTACGAGGCCCATTTTAGACCTCAAAATTTCTCTCATGAACCAATATCTCCATGTGGCCTTCTACAAGATATCAAGCATGGTAGATATATTGTTTGCATATTATGAGGAGAAAATGGAAAAAGAGGAACAATAGAGAGAGAGAAGAGCATGATGCTCCAACTCCATCTTCGATTGAATATTGTTATTCTTCATATTCTTCTCATCATTCAAATGGAGGTATCAATGAAAGCCTTCAAGAAGATAATGTTGAATTGAGGAAACTTCTACAAGAGGCAGAAGAGGAGAAGAAAATATTTCAACTTCAACTACGAACCACGGGAGAGGCCTTGGAAATGTTGAAGTGCAATGAAGGTTTAGTGAAGCCATCATCACCTGCTTCAGAATCAACAACTGAGGTAAACAATGTTGATAGTTCAGTTTCATTTTCACATGATGATATTTATGTTGGAAACATTAAGGTACCCATTTCAGGAACAGGCATGAGACTCCTTACCAAGATGGGGTATAAAGGAGGAGGACTTGGTGTTAATGGCTAAGGAATGACTCATCCATTCCATAGGTTGTACAAAGGCCTTGATTTTCAGGATTGGGGTACATTGAAGGAGAGTGTTCGAAGGAAGCATAAGCAAGGACTTCTTCTGAAAAATAATCAAAGCCATTGTCGAAACCATCAAGGAAGGAGGATGTTGACAGTACATCACAATCTTCTCATGATAGTGCAAATTGTAGAGTGAGAGATAAGGAAAGTGCATCTTGTCAGGCTGGCACCAAAGACAACCAAGTAAGGTATATGAAATCTCGATATTCTAATGTTCCTTTTAATTACAATTATATTCATAATTATGAATAATTTTTGGCTTAAGAAGAGATGTGTTTTTTGTGGCTTGTATAACCATGTTGTTCCCAAGTGTAGGAAAAGAATAGCAGCAAGGAAGAGGACATGACATGAATACCTTTGTCCACATCATGGTAGGAAGAAGGTCAATAAATTTTGGAGGAAGAAGACTTTTTGCATTAATTGCAACATAGATGGACATCAAAGAGCCACATGTTGGAGGCTCCATATATAATTGTGTCTCAAGAGGGACCATATAGTGTCTGTGAAGGAATTGGTGGGTGTACTTGTTCAAAAAAAGAATCAACTACAGGAATAATACACATTCACTATGTTGAGAGAGAGATGGTAGTATTAGAGATAATAGCTTGTCATGGCCATATTTTGTAAATCAAATGTTTCGAAATGATTGTAAAGTGATGAAATGTTTGTCATCACTTATGAATGCAACATAGTGATATTTTATGCTTTTAATTTGATAGTATGGATATGGTTACTGTTATAAGTCTGATGTAAACTTTTCCATGAGTGTGTTATAAACTCTTGGCAAGTATGAGGTTTTCTTGGGTAATTTTTCGTCCTATTAAAGAACATGTATTTTGCAAGATGTACTACAGGTTTGCATAGGATACAAGTGTTGGTTAATCAGTTATGGCTCTGAAGTAAAAAGGTGAAGGAGAAGGAAGTGTGCTCTTTTAGGGAACTTGTTGTGCAGATGAGGGAGTATAGGAGATTTCAGACTATGTTTATGATTTTGGAGGACCAAAAGCTACTCAGTGGGGAGGAATGATCTAGGTGGCTCCAGAAAATTTCAAAAATAAAAGTCTTTGTATTTCACCAAAACCAAGGCCAAAATTTAGAGTTCATCATCTTGATTCCAACGGTGCATACGACACTCAAATATGACTTCATATGTGCAAATTATTTGCAATCAAATTTCAAGTCAAAGGAACGAGTGTTTTTGTTGCTAACTAAATTTGGACGGCTCACTAGATTTCATAGCTCAGACAAATATGACAGAAAATGGAGGTTGAGAGGAGAGAATAGGAGGGCGGAACCAGTTCACAAAACCCATATCTGGAACCCTACATGCACGAATATTGAGATAGGAATATTTCATAGAATATTCCTCATGCAAAATCTTTGAGGAATCTTGGAGATTCCCTGGGGCTAATTTTTTAGAGTGTCGGAAAAATATCAATTTTATGCTCATTTGAATCAAAATTTTGCCAGGAGTCCGGTCCATTTCTTCATCTAAGAAGCATATTTTTTTCTCATGTCCAAAAGAGAATCTTTTGATGAATATAAAAGATTCCCAGGGAGCCCAAATTTGACCAAGACAGAAAGGGGTCATGTTTATACTCACATTTCACCGTTTTTCACAAGGAACCCAATGGTGCATGTCATTTCTTCATCCGAGTAGCTGATTTTTAGGTCATCCCTGGACTTGCAGGTATAAGGTGTACTTTTTCCATGTGTTCATTTGGTTCCGTGGAGATCATTATTTGAATTTAAGATCCATGTATGCAACTTTTTGATAGGATCATTGTATGCCTCTTTATGTGATATTTTCTTCTTTGTCATGCTGAAGGAGAGCATCTTATGAGTGAGAGTTCTTGTAAGGAGAACATCGCTTGGGAGAGACATATCACTCCAGATAAGGGGTTTCTTCCTTGTATTGATAGGGGTTGCATCATGTACTCATCATCTTCTTGAAAAAACTAATGAATAGGCCTCCCCAATCTTGACCTAGGGCCCAAAGACGTAGTCAAAATTAGACGAAATTCGTTATCATGTCGTGTGTTTATGATTGCTTCTTATTTGTCCCTTTTTTTATGTTGAAGGTTTGTTGAAGTGTTAAAAAAAAATTATATTGCTCATGATTTCACATGAAAATATGCATTAGTAAAACATCTTGCATGATGGATATTTTTGTTTCAAAGAATTCAAGAAAATATTCCATATGAAGTGGTATTAGAGTGGTCTAACCTTGTTTCCAGGGGTTTTGAATTTAGCTTGGAAAAATAAGGAAAATGGGTAATCACCAATATATCTACGAGGCCTTCTACATGATGGAAAGCATGGTTGATATACTATTTTAAAATTACTAGGATAAAATGGAAAAAGAGGAACAAGAGAAAGAGGGAGCGAAGGACGATGCTCCATCTCCATCTTCAAGTGAATATTCTTCTTCTTCATCTTCGTTTCATCATTCAAATGAAGATAACAATGAGACCGTTCAAGCGGAGAATGTTGAATTAAGGAAAATTCTATAAGAATAAAAAGAAGAGAAACAAAGATTGTAGCTCCAATTACGAGCCACAAAAGATACCTTGGAAAATTTGAATTGAAACGAAGGTTTAGTGAATCCATCATCATTTTCTCCATAATCAACAACTAAGGTAAACATTGTTTATAATTATTCAGTTTCATTTTTACATGATTTTATTTCCATTGGAAGCATTAAGGTACCCACTTCAGGAACCGACATGAGACTTCTTACCAAGATGGGGTATAAAGGAGGAGGACTTGGTGTTAATGGCCAAGAAATGACTCAACCATTAGAGGTTGTATCAAGGCCTCGACTTTCAAGATTAGGGTACATTGAAGGACAATGTTCGAAGGAAGTAGAAGCAAAGGGGTTCTTTTGAAAAAGAATCAAATCCATTGTCGAAACCATCAAGGAAGGAGGATGCCGAGAGTGTATCATAATATTCTTGTAATGTGTGGAAAAGCACATCTGCTGACTGTACAGAACAAAAGCAATCTGTTTTTTTTTTTTATTACAAGCATATTGATAATGATGATCATAATTTGTGGCACAAGAAACCATGTGATTTTTTGGCTTGTATAACCATGTTGATTCCAAGTATTGGAAAAGAATGGCAGGAAGGAAGAGTACAAGACATGAAGACCCTTCTCCAAATCAAGGTAGGAAGAATTTTTCAGTCATTGCAATAGAGGTGGAAATAAGAGAGCCACATTTTGAAGGCTCCATCCAGAATTTTGTCTCAAGAGGGACCATACAATGCATGTGAAGGAAACAGTGGGTGAAGTTGTTCAAAAAAATAATCATCTATAGGAAGAAGACCCATTTGCTTTGTTGAGTGAGAGATGGTGGTATTAGATATAGTAGCTTATCTTGGCCGCATTTTGTAAATCACGTGTTGTGAAATGATTGTAAAAGTGATGGATTTTTTTCCATCACTTTTGAATGCAAAATAGTGATATTTTTGGAATTTTAATTTGATAGTTGGGATATGGTTTTTGCTATGATTTTGATGTAAACTTGTCCATCAGTTTGTTATAAACTCTTGGCAAGTATGGGGTTTTCTTGGGTCATGTTTGGTCTTTTTAAAGAACATGTATTTCAAAATATGTACTATAGGTTTGCATAGGATACAGGTGTCAGTTCATCACTTATGGATCTAAAGTACAAAGGTGAAGGAGAAGGAATTGTGGCCTATTAGGGCACTTTTTGTGCAGATGATGGAGTATAACATATTGTAGATTGTGCTTATGCTTTTGGAGGACCAAAAGCTCCTCAGTGGGATGGAATGATCAAGGTGGATCCATAAATTCTCAAAATAAAAGTCTTCATATTTCTCTAAAACCAAGGCTAGAACATAGAGCTTGTTGTCATAATTCCAACGGTGTAAACAACACTCAAATTCTACTTCGTATGTGCAAGTTATTCATAGTCAAAGTTTGAGTCAAAGGAATCAATGCTTTTTTTGCGAACTAAATTTGGAGGGCTCACTAAATTTGGAAGCGTAGAAAAATATGGTGGGACACAGAGGCTAATTAGAGAGAGAAGGAGGGCAGAACCTAGATTCAGAACCCTGTATGTGCGGATCCCAAGATAAGAATACTTCCTGGAATAATTCATAGAATATTCCTCATGTCGAATCTTTGAGGAATCTTAGAGATTCCCTATGGTTGATTTTTTATGGTGTCATAAACATATCAAGTTTATACTCATTTGAATTGGAATTACGCCAATATTCTTATGGTGTAGTCCATTTCTTCATCTAAGAAACATATTTTTTGCCCATGTCTAGAAGAGAATCTTGTAAGGAATCTAAAAGATTCCCAAGGAGACCAAATTTGATCGAGACAACAAGGGGTCATGTTTATACTAAAATTTCATGGTTTTCCACATGGAATGTGATGACACATTCCATTTCTTCATCTGATTATCCTATTGTCAGGCCATCCCCAGACTTAGAGGTATAAGGTGTATTTTTTCCATGTGTTCATTTGATTATGTTGATATCATGATTTTAATCTGAGATCCATGTATGCCACTTTGTAAGAGGATAACTGTATGCCACTTTATGTGAGATATTTCTCCTTGTCGTGCTGAAGGAGAGCATCTTATGAGTGATATTTCTTATAGGGAGAACGTCTTTTGGGAGAGGCGTGCCACTCTAGATAAGGGGGTTCATCATTGTATTGATAGAGATTGCCTCATGTACTCATCATCTTCTTGTAGAAAATAATGAAGTGGCCTCTCCACCCTTGAACCAGGGCCTAGAGACATTGTCCACATTAGACGAACTCCTTTATCATATCATGTGTTTATGATTGCTTCTTATTTGTCCCGTTTTTATGTTGATGGTTTGTTGAAGTGTTGATTAAGCATTTACATTTCTCATGATTTCACATAAAAATATGTGTCAGTAAAAGGTCTTGTATGATGGATATTTTTTATTGAAAGCATTCACGAAAAAATTTCATATAACTCATGCAGAGGGAGCATTGAGCATATACATGAAAAAACATGTGAAAGAGATTTTGTCTACTTTCAAAAGAGTATTCATGCATCTGAGTGGCATATAATTAATCATGCGATCTGCTACCATGAATTACTTGAGGATGATAATGAAGAAATTATACAAGGATTTTTCAATATTAATATGGATGGTGATCTAGACAGAAGAATTTTGACTAGTAGATATATGTTCAAATTGTTCAGTAGAGTTGTTAGTTCAATGAGTAAGTGGTATTCAATAATGGCACTATCAATAATGGAGGTTGAATACATGGAAGCCACTCATGCAAGGAATAAAGTAGTCTAGTTGTGGCAATTGTGTTTAGGGATTGGGTTTCCTAAACAAGAAATAAGGCTAGGTTGTGATATTTAGAGTACAATATTCATAGAAAATAACTTTGCTTGCCATTCAAGGATAAAAAATATTGATGTACAACACCATTTCATTAAAGACATGGTGGAATGCAAGAAGGTGTTTCTGGTGAAAGTAGATATGGTAAAGAATGTTGCAGCAAAAAATTCTATTAGTACAAGTGAATTATCTTAGTGTGGAGAGGATATGGGCCTAAGATCTCTAATTCACTAAAATCACATTATTAATAGTTCATGAAAATAAGACAACAATTGGGATAATGTTGAGGTGTTGTAACTTTGTAAGTAATATCACTCGATTGGAGTTTAGTCACCCGATGGTCTAGTTAGGATCTAGGAATGAAAATCAACAATTCAATTTGGGAATAATTTACTAGGAACATAAAGTCAATGGAACATTTGAAGTCAATATGATGGAAGATAGGTCAAGGGTTGATTCAGTAGATCGAAGGCTAATTTAATAATACTTACATTGGTTAGATTTAATAGGTAGTCGAGTAGCTAACAAAAGTTAATAATAGATTATATTTGTAAAAAGGATTGTAGTCAAGCATATGCACATAGTTAACTTATATTGGTGGTTTAATAATGGTCAAATGGAATTGGATATGTTTTAAATGAGACAAAATATGATTATGAATCCTAGATCTTCGCCAATGATCTTCAAGCACATATACTAATTTTAGATGCTTCAAATTAGGGTTGTATATACCTATAAATAGAGCATGATATAATAATGATGATATATGATAAATATTAATGATTGATATATATTGGTTGATGTATGAATGCATTGGTGTTAGGTGTGGACCAAGCTCATTTTTCATTGTAACGGGTTGTAATATTCAGTTGAAAATATAAGAGTGTTGAAGCTCAAAGTTTGGTTGGTTTTCTTGGTTAAGGGTTTCTAGGGTGAAATATCCATGTGTTGATTGAATATTTATGGTGTGCCTAATCTTAAATTTCTCTCATTTGCATTTAAAGGTTTAGGTTAATTGAACTTCTAGTCACAGTTTATATGTATAGTTGACTTTGCATTTGTAGTTTTTGTCTCTAAAGTATAAATTAGGTGCCTTAAGCCAAACAACATCCTATCCAACCTCAAGCGAACCAAAATTGTCTATGCCATGTCCTATATCTTCATATTTTTTCCTTATTTCCTTGTTAATAGACCAATATTCTTTTTCTAAACCTTTCCTTGCCATGAGCTAAGGAAATTATCTGTGTACATGCCTTGCCAAAGTGTCTTTTCTGACCAAACCCTTTGTCCATTTCATTGTGAAGAGAAGTGTCATGTGCACCTTTAATCAAAGGTTATTACATCATTTCCCACTAAAAAACGAGGTTGTCCTTAAAAAATTCCCTAAGAACACTCTATCACCAGTTCTCATGTAAATCCATGCATTGGTCCATGGTCATCATCTGATTCTCCCCACTATTTGAGTTGATTCCTCTCACCCAACGCTACCAACAACAAATGTGATGAGACCATGATATATTTCTACTACACATTTTTTTACAAATACATTAGTTATTATTGAAATCATTCAAGGGTTGTGCCTCTTAGACCTATTACTACATTCATACTTCAATCCTTATGTTTATGCTTCTGCACATTAATACTCATATCCTAAACTAGTTAGGTGACTAAACCAAACATCACAACCCAACTATGTGAATGCATATTCCCATGTCTCAAAAAGTTTTTTCCTTCTACATGTCAATCATTCAACACAACATGATGAACCTAGGAAAAGTCACCACCTCCACCTGTGGATGTCAACAAATTTTTGTAACCCAATGTTTTTCCAAGGAAATTTCACCACCTACCCATACTCCAAAGTTTTCCATGAAGCAAACCTTTTTAAGGCACCTTCTCAAAGGTGTGTCTGTATCCACCACCTACTTATTAGGAAATGACCCAATGCACCTCTTAATGGAAGGTAAGAATAAAATGGCTATCTGAACCACTGCCAAAGTCCAAAGTCCATTTATAATTCACTAAATCCTATCGAGATTTAGAATAGTTTCCATATTTCTACATAAAATACATTAGCAAAGGTGTTTTTGATCAAATTATGTCACTATTTTTTCTAACAACCATTTGATTTATGGGTCATCTTGCCATTTTTCCTGCCCAAGCTCAACCAAGTTTTAGAATCCTCCTTGGTCTTCATCTTCCAATTTTACTACATCTCTACCTTTCTAGCTTGATTCATGGACAACCCTTTCCCATATTTATGGAATGATCCTTGGGCTTACTCTATTACCACTTCTAGTGTCTTCCCCATCATATTGAATTTTGGAAAGTCTTTTTGTGTCAAAAAGACTTCCATTGAAGTATCCACTATAGTCACCATGGTGCCCAAAATGACTTCAAGTCTGGTGATTTTTTTATCCAACACCCTTATTACACCATCATTCACTTGTTCTTCAAATTTGACTTGTTTGGATTATTTTCAGTGAACTCACATAACTCTTAGAATATCCATAAAAATTAGGCTCAAGGAGGTCAGTCAACTAACTACTTCTTGACTCCTCCTTATCCTAGGGACTCTCCATGGTTTCTGTTATATGGAATTTTAATCTACGGATAAACTCAATTCCTTGAGTGTGGTGTTCCTTCACTCAAAAAAACAGAGGAAAGATAACTACTATTTTATCTAAAACAAGCATATATATAGAAATGAGAAAGAGCCTACTTGCGATTCTTTCACTCTCCTTCTCCTTCTGTCATTATTGTCGTCGCTCTCAATCCAACTCAAGTCGCTAGATCGATTCCTGCAAAAAAAAAACAGAGAAAAGAAAACAACATGCAATATACATGTATCTACTTATCTTAATTAAATCAAACAAATTAGACTTGAAATACATACATCATCAAGAATAAATTGCACAATATATAAACATATTTATGGGAAAATGAACAAAAATATTTATTAAAGAGTAGGAGGAGAAGATTACAACTAATGGATCGATTTGTTGTCAACTTGCTCCGAATTCATTCCAACCTCATCACATCCAGCATCATCTCAGCATCATATCAGTACTGTCACTCTCTTATCAAATGAGAATCCAACAACATAACTTTGCACAAAATTCTTCCTCCCTAGCACTTAGATGAGTGCTCAATTTATAGGGAAAATGATGGTAGTTTCTCAATGAATGACTTTCTAATAATAGGCAATACATGTTTCCAAGTTCAGAGGTGTTAGATGGACACTTGGATTCGAAGTATGACACCTATGGACTCTTCTAGAAGGCACTCGCCATGTGGAGATTCTTGGAACAATGAGAATTCTGCTCCCAGGTGACCAACACACCCTTGAGTGTTAGGAAGTGCACTGCAGTTCACCCTTGCATGGAGGAATTGGCACTGCAACGCAGTTAGTCCCTTGCAGATGAGTGTTGGTGAGTTAGTGGGTCATATAATATATAACTCAAACCTTGGAAATATCACAATAGAAGCCATGAATGAAATGTCTTCACTTAGGGCATATAACAACTGATATATAAGGGGATGATGGACCCTATTCATTGGTCTCGGGGATGATGTCTAGTTTGACCATGTCTTGTGAGATGATGCCCAAATTGACCTATAATAGTTTCCCCCTAAAGAATGAAGTCAAAATAATAATAGTATTTGGATGAGATGATTTACGACGTGATGAATAGGATCTGAAGCAGATGGTGACCTGCATCAATATCGCAATACATTACATCATGATATTTTCATCTTGATCATGAATTGTTGAGGGAGGCATACCCATGCTCAGCACAAAACTATCATAACAGTACATAATTCAGAAATTTATCTACATTGGAATGTTTCCCGATATAGACATCCCTACAGATATAGGCCCATGTTCGGATGACAATTTGTATGTAAAGCCATCGTACAGATGATCTGTACAACAATCCTGAAATCACGCCCTAGATGGATGAAACTAGATTCTGGGTCTTCTTATCTCGTTCACTTGATCGTTCAGGTACAATTCTAACCATGTGAATATATTATTTGAAGTCGAACATGGTAAGACATTGTCTGATTACCAACCAATGACATGAGTTTCTAACAGGCGTGAGAGAACCACCATTGCTGTTAATGGCTCTCAAGGTACTGCAGTACAATTTGCAAGGAATAGATGATTTGATGTCGAACGCCAAACAAAATATTTCGGTCAAAGGTCTGGAAGGGAGAAACCTACCGATGATGTAGCAAGCCTGAGGGCACTGGAAGATGTTTCTAAGTAAATTTCTTAGATGATGAGCTGATGTCAATAGGAAGAAACTTTATTGCGAAACAAGAGTAATGATTTCGGAGACAAAATGTGACTTGATATAGCAATATTTAGGGATGACTATCATGAAAATGAAGGTTTATGAGTATTGCAGAAGGATGAGGATTTACTGGATGACTTCTCTTGAACATATCGGTGACACTGAGATGAGTTGCCAGCATTGACCCAAAACCAAAGTGATGATATGATGAACCATAGGTATGATGAACCATTAAGAAGGTTACCCAACCCAAAAGTCATGATGATGGAGTGAAAGTGTCATGTTCAAGAGCGACCTACTACCATAAATTATTCCATTCTTTTTCCCAAATTTTCCCTAGTCAATTGTGAACCAATACCTCTTTATTTTTTAACAATCTTGTGGAGGGTAACATATGCTTGATCTATAATTCAACCCTTCGGGCGAATCCATTGTTATTTAATAATTTAATGAGTCTAGCGATAAATGAAACTCGATTCTTACCATGATCGACAAGTCTGTCGCTATTTTATGTTTTAGCGAGTCTAACGACAGTGTAAACCTGGTCCTTTTTCATATTTAGAGAGTTTGAAAAAGAGGACAAAAGAAAACTTCATGAGTCCTTTTTCATAAATTTGTCTCTCAAGTCCAAAAAAGTGTAAAATGATACCTGAGAAAACCTCTTAGCCATGTTCGACTAAGGTTTTTCCTTTTTCGTAAATAATCTATCTCAACCCGCAAAAAGAGTTAAACTTATACTAAGTAGATGTCGTTTCATTTAATTTTACGAGTTCGAAAAGACAAGTGCTCGACAACCTTTTCACATTATTGGAGTCTAAAAATAGCTAAAAGAATACTCTAGAGGGCTCTTTTTTTGCAGTTATCGAAGCTCGAAAAACGTATAAAAGTGGGCTTCAAATCCTTTTTCATTTTTATAAAATCTCAAAAAAGAAGGATAAAAGTATTCTTTGTAGTCAAATCATTCTTGAATAAGTGTGCACAACTAATCTCACTGTATCAGCTATAAAACCCGTTCAGAGAACCATCAAACAGATTAAAAACACATGTTTCATAGCAAAAATGAATAAAAACCATAGTCACAACATTAAATATGATTTAAAATAATCCAATTGACTAATTAAAAGAGTTTTTACCATTCATTTTTACCCTTCCAAAGTTACCATTTGAAAATTAGGAGCTCTGAACCCATTTCTCCCTCGAACTTCAGCGGTTGATTGCGACATTTTCTGTGGATGTTTTCTCTTGCTGTTTGATCCAGGTTGGAGCTATAAACCTTCTCTTTCTTTCATTATCATTTTCATTGCATTTAATGGTCAATTTTTATGGTTTTGAGTACGTTTAGAGGGAAACACACCCTTGAATGTCGAAATTTGAATTGTAGTGCCCTGAAATTGAAGGCCAGATGCACTGCAACACTTTGTCCCTTGAACTGGGGTGCATTGGGCATATTTCCAATTTTTTATTCTTGCTGTGTGCCCAAAATTTCCCAAGTTTTTGCCATGAAATGGATCCTAGTGAAGCTTATGGTTGTGTTTCAGGTATTCATTGGATCAAAATGACGATTACATGGAGAGAAAGAGAACATGAAGAACAAAATATGATTTCTGTAAATGATCCAGGTATAGTAAGAGCCCTCAGAGATTGCGGATTGCTAAAATACTTCAGACTTTCATGGATGAGGCAACAAATGGAACTATTTTAGCTCCTAGTTCATTCATGGGATCCGGTATTACAGGATTTTCACATTGAGGACAAAGTTCTCCCAGTACTGGTGGAGGACATTTATATTCTCATCGGATTTTCGAGGCGAGGTTCTCCCATTTCTCTTTCAGGTTCTGCTCTTGGAGGAGAGACAATGAGAGATTACATAGTGCAGCACTACCATCTAGCAACTGAACCAAGAAAATATGGGAAAATAGATATCTACGATGTACGTGATTTGCCTTTGAGGACCATCCTGTTTACTATGGAAAAGCTTGTCGGTTCCGCTACACTACATGTGGCAAACAGATCATACATGCAATATGCACTTGAGTTTTTAGAACCAACAATATTTAACTGGGCTGTAGTTGTTCTCTTTCAGATGAAAGAAAAGCTGACCAAAGCAAAGGGAGGAAGGAAGAAGAACTTCAACTATGGCTCAATCCTGATTTCCTTCGCTTTAGAGCGCATTCCATTGATGCAGCCAGAGCATGTTACACTGGGCATATCTGGCCGTAGAGATCCACGAATGTAGAGATGGGTTGAATTGATAGCTAGACATGTTGGTCAATCAACCATCATATTCTCTATTGCATTCTTCGCCTGGTTCATACGACAGATGATCGCCATAGATTAGTATGCATGCGCAGGCATAGATTTCCAAGGAGATCCAAACTTGATTCTACCAAACGACACTCAATGGGGTGCAATTGGTAAGATTTTTTTGACCATATTTTTTTATTTTTCTAAGGTTTCTACATGTTTTTATATTTTTATGTTTCCCAAGATTAAACTAAAGTTTTGATGTATACAGACGTGGGTCGAGTTCAACCAGTGGGTCAGCCAAAGCATGGATCAGATGAGCCAACAAAGAGGGCTATATGGATAGAAGTCCTTCAGGATTTAGATATGACCGAGACTCTTACTAAGCTTCAATAGCACGTAGAGGGATTGACTCTTGGGATGCTAGATTTTCGAATCGAAGAGTTACCTATGAGACTATAGCATCACACTATTGGCGTTCCTAACCATTGGATGTGATTATTGCGTAGGATAGCTAGATCAGTAGCTTGTTATCATGAGCATCACTAGTTTACTTTGGCATTTTGTATACATTTTGAGGTCAGATGAAAAATTTGTCTTGGACACAAATTTTGTAAAAACCTATAACTATATGTCTATTTTTTTCAGTGTTTTCCTATGTTTATTGCGCAATCATATTCAATTATGTGATTTTAATTGAAAATATGTCTTTACTTGTTGCAAATGTCTGTTTAAAACATAATTTTCTAAGGAATCAGTTAATGTGTTCAAATTTCTGGAAATGTGTTGATATTGAATAAATCAAAATGTATTTCCAAAATTCAAACTCTTAGGAACATACAATGCAATGTTGGATTTCGAACAGTATAAATGCTAGTAAGTTGCAGTACAAGTTGTGAGTCTAACCTAATGATGATGTGGTTAATACCAAATGAAATGGCATCAGAGATATTGTTTGTAGATCGACTGATACAAATCCCTTGAAAACTCACTAACTCGCCACTTGGAGCGAAAATAGCCCATGTTACAGAGGATAGATTTTGCGTACTACGACTAGCACCATCAGTATACCCAACGAATGGTTCCAAAGATTCAGACATCTGCGATGAAATGAAAAGTGGATTAATAACTTCAAGAAAACTCTAGAAAAACAAACTAAGACAGTAAATGCAAATCAAAATCATATATACAATATAATACAAAAGTTTACTACGCTCAACTAAGCATAGTAACGTTTAAGATACAGCCCATTTCGAGGTTGCGCTAATGGAATTACATCATAATCTACTAACTCGTTGGCGCCCTTAGCAAGAAATATTTTGACAATATAGGGGAGATACCATAACGGCTCAAATTTTCATGTACCTATTACATCATCTTCCTGATCATAAAGTAAGACCAGGTCACCCTCAGAGAAGATGCGAGGCTTCACATGTTGGTCGTATTGCACCTTAATTCATCTCTTATGCGCTTTGTTGGCCAATGCGGCTTCATGACGTGTTTCATCAAGATGGATGAGGTTAAAAAGATGTGCTTCTTTAGCAGAGGTGTCAGGTAATAAGTCAAAAATGAGTTTTAATGACAACATTTCACATTGGATAAGAAAGATAGCTTCCCGACCATACATCAATTGAAAGGGGGTAAATCCAATTTCATTTCTCACTGAGGTTCGATATGCCTAAAAATTCGAGTACAGGATTAAATTCCAATTTCGTTTATGAACTCATATCATTCGTTGAAGCATTTGCTTAAGAATCTTGTTAATAGCTTCAACTTATCCATTGGATTTTGGATAATAAGGAGTATAACTATCATGTGACAATCCTAATTTGGCAGTCAACTCATTCATCATGTGATTGAGAAAATTCTTACCATAATCTATGACTATAGCCCGTGGAACACCAAAACGTGAGATGACATGATTGAAAAAGAATAATGCAGTTGTTTCGCCTGTGTTATTGAATGTAGGCATCGCTTTGGCCCACTTAGTAAAGTAGTCTACTATGACAATAATATAACCATGCCCTCTAGACGAACAAGGGTTGCAGGTCATTAAGTCAATGCCACATTTTGCAAATGGTCCCACTGCAATAACATGATGCATCGACGCTGGTGGTTTGCAGATTTTACAATCAAATAACTGGCACGCATGACAACTTCTGACTGAGAGGATGTAGTCGCGAAATATGGTAGGCCAAAAGTAACTGGCGCGGAGAATCTTCTCTACGGTAGCGTATCCATACAAGTGTTCACCACAAGCCCTAGCAAGAAAATCATTTAGAACTTTATTGGCCTCCTCATGAGTGAAGAACCTCCTTAAAATCATATCGACACCACAAGAATAAAGTGTATCACCAACGATAAGATAATCTTTGGCTTGGTATCGAATACGTCGTTGTTGAGAGCAAGAGATATCGGGCCGGAAAGTCTGGGTTTGGAGATAAATGATAAAATCCCCATACCAAGGATCATATGATCCGATCAGAAACATAGACTCATTAGGAATTGATGGTTCCGATGTAGTAGCAGTACTATCAGAGGGAAGGTCGCAGAGAAGCTCAGCCAAAACTAAAGACTTCTTTGACTTGGATTTGATGAATTCCAAATAAAATTCTTGCAAAATGATAATCCATTTTGAATATTTTCCCCCCAGCAATTGACGTGACAAAATGTATGTCATGGGGTTGCAATCCAAAATGACAATGGTCTTCTGGAACAGGATATAATGGCGAAATATTTGGATAGCTTGAACGGCCACCAAGGCGAGCTTTTCGACATATGAATACTTCACTTCTGTATCATTTAGATTATGACTCAAATAATATATTAGATGTTCTATCCCATATTATTCTTGGACCAATACCATAGAAATGGTCATATCTATCGCTGCGATATATAAGAAATAATCACTCTGATAATTGGGGGGACACATTAATGACGCCCGGACAGGTGTATCCTTGACAGCATCAAAAGAAGTACACAACCTTATCCCAATGGAAGGGAATCCCCTTTTTCAAGAGACGAGTAAATCCTTTAGCCATTTCGGCATAGTTGGGTATGAACCTCCTTAGGAAGTTTTCCTTTTCTTGAATTTTCTGTAACTGAAGTAAATTTGATGGCGCGGGCAAATCAAGAATGGTTTGGACCTTTAGTGGGTCAATTCTAAATCCTTATTTTGAGACGACGAATCAAAGAAAATGAATAGAACCAACACAAAACACACATTTTTTATGGATTGAGGCATATTTTTAGTGGTGACAGCATAAAAAGATAGCTCTCAAATGCATCAGGTGATCAGTCCAGTTTCATGAATGCGTGGGTAAATCGTTTAGATAAGGTTGAACAATGTGCTTGATGTCATTGAAAGCATAATCCATTCCTCTTAAAATGTTTCCCCAACGTTCTTTAAATCAAATGGGAGTTTACGATAAGCGAGTGTGCACCAAGGACATATGAATACTTTCTTATATTGGTCCTCTGGGCGGATATTGATTTTATTGTAACCAGAGAATCCATCCATGAACGAAAAAATTTCACACCCAGCACAATCGTCAATAATCTGGTCGATAAATGGTAGGATAGTTGTCTTTTGGACAATCAAGATTGACATCCCAATAATTGATGCACACTCTAATTGTCCCTTGTTTCTTCATGACAGGAACAATATTGGAAACACAATCAGTAAGCAGAACAGGGTAAATGAAACCAACATACAAAAAAATTTCAACTTCTTTAGCAACCTTCTTCGAATGAACAGGATGAAGGCGTTGATGTACATCAGGGTACATTTTAATGGTGTGTTCAACGATACTAGTTTCTGTGCCTGACATTTCCTCATAAGACCAAGAAAATATATCTTGAAATTCACAAAAGAGAGAGTGATAAGTTTTGAGTTCTAATGGAGAAGAACACACGCCAACATGAATGTTTTCTACAACGTTGAGTTTGGTCGAAATATTGATAGAAATGGTTTCTTCAATATTTGATAAATTTCATTCGGATTCGATTACATTAATGGGAAAATAATTAGAAAATAAAGTTTTGATTGATGGGTGATATAGTTCAATAAGATTATCTTCCTTGTAATCTTGAAGATGGGAATGATGATGATGATCTTCCCATGGGTAAGCTACTTGTTGTTGGAATGATTGTTGTGACATTTGCAGTTATGGCTGCCAAGGTGTCTTCCCATGAAGATTATAGCCCAAATCATAATAGCTTGGACCTGGTTGCGAATAGGTAAGTCACGATTGTGCCTGCAACATCCCATAATAGGGTAATCCAACTTATGAATGAAAAATTATGGATACAGGTGGTTGTTTTAAACCAGTCGAAGGAGTTGGAGTCTGAGGGCCCAATACTCGAGGGTATTGGGTTGAAGGACCTGCCTAAGATGGCCGAGGTACAACACTTTGAGCCTGTAACAGGGGTAATGATGTATTAACAAGTGGAGTAAATGTGGGTGCAACAGGTTGAACTGGTTGATATGAATGCACAAATGTTTGTGGTTGAACATGAAGGAGAGGCTGCCACTAAGAAAAGTCATTCCAACATTAGGAGGACCATAAATCAATGGAGTACTATCAAAATGGGTGACCATAGGTTTCCCCCATCATGAGGAGTATAATAAGATGACATATATTGTTCTCCAAATGTTGGGAGTCCAGTTGAGATTGTACTGGATGGAATATATCCAGATGGACCAGCTTGATATTGCATTGAAGATGTATATAAAGGATCAAGCCGTTAAGTAATCATTAGAGATATACCAGATAGAATACCAGAAGATGACATGGGTGAAGGCCATGGGTTTGAGGATGCACCAGAGAAGGTTCCAAATAATGATTGGTAACCAGGTGGGACGAAAGGACCACCATATAGATGTGACTCTGGTGATGTGGTGAACATCGAGGGGGTAGCAACAGTAGATGTTGTCGCAACTGTAATAGATGGTACAACTGGAGATGTTGACTCATCCATGTTCATACGACTCAATGTATACCCTATAGGATCTATGGGAACTCAAATTAAAACAAGATCAAAGAGAGAAGTGTAAGGTGATTGAGGAAAAGACTCGTAAAGATAAATTTCCTCCCCAAAATGAGTTGGAGTTGAAGGTGTTTCACCTTGTGGTATTTATTCAATCGAAAGCAAACCAGGTGGAAGGATTTCATTGTCAGGCCCAAGATATATTTTAGGTGGTTGATTGCGCGATATGAGAGACTCAATGGCTATGATTGACTGTGGAGTGATCGATACAGAAAGAAATTCCTGTTGTTAGACTTCAGGATCTAGATGTTCTTGTATAAATTAGAAAAACAATATGTATATCATGGATTCAATCTGATCTAACAATGTACTAAAGCTATATAATGAATTTCTTCTACAAATCAATTGCAGAAATTAAACACAATCGCCAATCAAATGAAGCAAAGAAGAATCAATCAAATCACAACACTGATTATTTCTCGGGGAAAGCTTGATGCTCAAAACCCCACTATCTTCTATTGTATATTCATCATGGATACATGAAATAATTACAATGCACTCTTCTCACAAGAGCCTCTTGTACTCAACTAATTGTCTCACACTGTCCTCGACAAAACTGACCAACACTTGGCTAATTCTCAACCTCTAAACAACCTGCCTTGCTTGCACAATTCCTGATGAATGCAATCCCTATTCTTTAGGAATTTTTTCCTTCCTAAACTGTGCAAGTATCATGGGTAATCCAATGAGTGTTTGGTTGTATGGGTGCAACCCAATAATCCTACAATTGATAGTTAACATCCCTTTCACCTTTGTCTCAACTGGATCTCCACTAGAACTGACATGCATGTAGCTAATAATAGTAAATCATCAGTTGCATGTTAGATCATTGATTTTGAATTAAATAATATTTAATTCACTTGATCTCTCACTAGTGCAACAAACAGTTACAACTAGCACAACTGACTTTAACTCACTTAACTGAGTTAACTGATTACACATGCATTAAACTAATGCACCAACTGCACTTCGAACTCTGTTGCAACTAGATTACTCTGCATGCCTCACCAACTACCTTCAACTCAAAAGTCATGATCTAACTGAGTTTATCACCCACAATTAACTATTACAAGTGATTATGAGATAAGATTACATTTTATTGTCCATTTTAATTCAGGGAAAATTAAAATAGTCATGCACTAAATTTAGCCCACACCAGTGTATGTGCTACTAAGACCTCCTAGTCCCACACTAGTGTAGGTGCTGCAATTTCTTGTTGGACTTCAACACTCCCTTTCCACAAGAAAGGGATTATGCTTCACCCTGATCTTTCCCCTGTGATATTTGAATTTTCTCTTGGTGAGAAACTTTGTCAGAATATCTGCATTCTGATCTTCCGTGGGAATGTATTGAAGTAACATTTTGTGCCTCTGCACACAATCTCTGAGATGGTGGTACTGGATGTCTATGTTCTTGGACCTAGCATGAAACACAGGATTAACCGATATTTTAATGCAACTCTTGTTATCACAATGTATTACTATCGGATACATCTGAGAACCAAACAAATGAACCAGGATCTCTCTCATCCAGATGGCCTCACATGTAGTTTGACTTGCTGCCATGTACTCTGCCTATGTTGAACTGAGTGCCACAGGTCATTTCTTCCTGCTATACCAAGAAACTTCTGTCGATCCTATGCTGACGATCCCTCCTGATGTGCTATTTTGTTGGGAAAAATACTGAGAGGGGGGGGGGGGGGGGGGGGGGGGTGAATCAATATTTACTGCATATTCAAAACTTTTACTTTTTCTTGCTTCCAAAACCCATACGCTACTTTCCTGAAGGATACTCGCATATATACGCGGATACCCTTTATGAAACTCGCGTATACACAGATATCTAATTGTGTTATTAGATATTCATTAAAATCATTCCTTCATTCATTCATCAGATGTTTAATAAATATTAAACATGAAAAATAAGAACAGAGTAAGCCATCACACAAAGCATCACACATGAACACCAGGATTTTTAGGTGGAAACCCAAATCAGGAGAAAACCACCGCTGCCGTTGCTCAGCCTTCAATCTTTTATTATAGAGAAAACATCTTACAACATATGTGCTGGTGCAGACTCCTACCAGCATGCAGGCACCCACCTGCGCTTGTTTACCAGCCTCTCGAAAGGGAGCTCCAACCCCCTGACTCGTTTACCAGCCTCTCCTGGAAGGGAGCTACAACCCCCTGACTGAAGGCAACAACCCTCAGCACCTCTATGGACCACGTTTCATCAATTTTCACACTGGATCCAACAACTTCAATAGAACAACACTTGCAGGCCACGTTTCATTATATTTTCAGACTGGACCCTCTCCATGCTTTCAAGCTCAACCATACAACCACACTGATACAGACAACTCAGAATAGTAGAATACAGATAGCAGCAACACAGCAGATTAAATCAGACATTTCTTACCACAGACTTCAGCAAACCCTAGTTTTCATACGCGCTTTCCTTTCACTGATGTCGCGTATATACGCGCTTCTGTTCACACGAACAGGCGTATACCTCTGTACAAATTACAGAACCAATTTAACTGTGCATACGCGCTTTTTCTTCAGCGAATCCGCGTATATACGCACTTCCTATTCGGCGAACTAGCGTATGGTTCTTCAGAGATTTTAGGTCATTGCATTTCTTCAGAACAGATACTTCATTCAGATTTAACCCTTCACTGCAGACAGATGTTCACCTCTTCTTGGATCTAATCATTCCATAAATAGATCTAGCAAATACAAGAAGATTTCAGATCTAGATCCCCTTCTTCATCATTGGTGCATCATCCATTCAGATTTATCATTCAAGTGTAACCCTTACCATTCAGATCTACTTCAGAGTGAATTATTCATTAAGCTCAGAGATCTTGCACCCATACTCATGATTTGCACAATGAAATTCTTCTCCTTATATAGGTTTACCCAATTTCAATACCATGAGCCAAAACCACATTACTTCCGATGGTATTCCTGGACGGGGTCATTTAGGCGAATCATTACCCAATACAATGGGTCAATACCATGTTGGTTACCCCTGGTTTTGCACTTTTTGAGCGCTTTTGCCCATACGCGACTTGGAACGTTTATTCCCGCGTGCATACGCGACTTCTACTAGGAAAATCCGCGTATACAGAGAGACATACTCTTTTCATCAAGATTTAGCCCATGCTGAGATCCTTTCTTCATTGCCTTCTGTACATACTGTAGATACATCATATTTACTCCATCAAGAACATATTCTATCAAGCACAACTTCATCCGGTGGATTGCCATCAAGGACAACACATGTCCACAAACGTATGTCTTCATCTTCATTCAGTGGGTGGGTTGCCATCAAGGACAACACTCTGCATCATATTGCCAACATATTTATGTCTGATGGACTGTCTGCCCAATCTGCATCCGTGAAGCCTTGAAGCTTCACTCCCTTTGTCTGTTTGTACCATAATCCATACTTTGTAGTTCCCTAGAGATATCTCAAGACATGCTTCCCTGCCTTCCAAAAGAGCTTGGTTGACTTAACCATAGCTTGACTCAGCTGGTTAATTGCGTAGAAAATTTCTGGTCTGGTCTGGTCTTCACCAAGTACATCAGTGAACCTACTAGCTGCGTGTATAAAGTAGCATCCACTACTTCTCCAGATGTATCATTCTCTTTCCTCCAATTTCCTGGAAGAGGAGTGTCCATGGTTTTACAGCTCTCCATGTGAAACTTACCCAGTATCTCTTTGGCATACTTGCCTTGAGAAACAAAAATTTCACCATCCCGATGCCATATTTCCAAACCAAGGAAATAATGAAGGAGTCCCATTTCCTTCATTTCGAACTCCCTTGCAAGATCCTCCTTGCATGAGTGTATCAAATACTCATCACCAGTCAAAATTAGACCATCAACATAAATTAAAATAATCAAGAGCTTACCATCAACCAAAATATGGTACAGGTTTTCATCCACTTCACTTTTGGTGAAGCCCAACTCGGTGAAATAGATTTCAATCCGAGTGTGCAAAGCATGAGGTGCTTGCTTCAGCCCATACAATGCTCTCCTGAGTCGACACACATGTGACTCACCGTAAAATATCTCGAAACCTTTTGGGTGCTCTATGTACACTTCTTCCTCAATAACTCCA
The DNA here is from genome assembly GCA_034641835.2 of Pinus albicaulis. Lineage (NCBI taxonomy): Eukaryota > Viridiplantae > Streptophyta > Pinopsida > Pinales > Pinaceae > Pinus > Pinus albicaulis. The sequence continues at coordinate 206,934,565 of CM076570.1, forward strand.
TTGAGAAATGTAGTTTTCACATCCATCTGATGAATGCGCCACCCCATCTATGCTGAGAGTGCAAGGATAGATATAATGGAAGAGTACCCTGCGACTGGTGCAAAAGTCTCATGATAGTCAATCCCCTCAATCTGTGAGAATCCCCAGGCCACAAATCTGGCCTTTTACTTCTACACACTCCCATCAACATCTTTCTTTACCTTGTATATCCATCTATATCCAACCACTAATTTACCGATCAGCCTTGGGACAATCTCCCATGCACTGTTCTTGAAAATGGGGTCATACTCCTCTACCATTGCATCAACCCAAATTGGTTGTTGCACTACCTCCTGAAAGGAAGATGGTTCTGTCACAATACACTTAATCATAAGAGACATGTATCCAGTAAACCTATCTGGAGATTTTCTATATCTACGCAATGAAGTAGGGGCTCCTACATTCTCTGCTGCATCAAGTCTCAATCTATCAGCTTCCGTGGTGCGCCTTCTACCATTTCTGATGGATGGATATGCATGAGTGTTTTCTACCACTCCATGACCCTTCGCATGTGGTTTATCCACATCTTGAGGCTCATCCTCCTCTGCATGCAAATCCAGCTCCCTCTCAAGGGACAATCGCATGGATTTCTCCTCATCAAATTTTATATCACGTCGCACAACAACCATTCTGCTATTTAAAAAATACACCGGATAATTGTGGGGAGTTTCAGTATACCCCATAAATATCCCAATCTCAAATTTTGGTTCCACCTTCTTCCTGGCATCTTTGGTCACATGCACATAAATAGATGAGCCAAAAATCTTAAAATGTGAAACATCAGGTTTCTTACCTATAAAAGCCTCTTCTGGTGTACTCATGCCAAATATCCTATGAGGCCAACGGTTCTGCACAAATACCGTTGTGTTGTATGCCTCCAACCACAGATGCAACGGTAGGCCCTGATCATGCAACATCACTCTTGTTGCATCCACAATCATTCTGTTCTTTCTCTCTGCAACCCCATTCTATTGTGGGTTATGAGGCACAATCAGTTCTCTCTAAATTCCTTCTTTGTTGTAGAAGTTCTTGAATTCAATGGAGATGTACTCACCACCATTGTTGATCCTAAGATCCTTCACTTACTTCCCCGTGTCTTTCTCCACCAGTGTTTTGAACTCAAGAAACTTTGAGAACGTCTGATCTTTCTCCTGCAATAAGTAGACCCATCACTTTCGAGAAAATCCATCAACAAATATCACATAATACTTATGCTTTGCTATCGAAGTAGTAGAGAATTGTCCACACACGTCTGAGTGAACTCTCTCAAGTATCCCCAAGGCTTGGTTCTCCTTCTCATGAAAGGTGGCCTTTGCATATTTTCCCATAGTACATCCCTTGCATGTTTTTGACTGCACAAGTGTACCCTTGGGAAGACCCGTAGAAATCTGTTGCATGACTTTTAAGGCTTCGTGGAGAAGATGGCCCAATCTCCTGTGCCATAACTTACCCTCATCCTGGCTCACCACTTTGTCTGCCTTACCCATCAATGTTGTGCAGCCATCTACATTTATTTTATAGATATTCTTAACTTGAATCCCAATATTCTTGGCTTGTACTATTTTTTTGTGTCACAGGAAAGATTTCCCTTCACTGAAAACAACATCATAGCCTCTATCCTCCAACATTGCAACTGAGACTAAATTTTTCTTGAAGCCTGGTACATGCATTACATATTTTAATTGAAAGGGTTTACCTAACTATCTTTGGAAGGTAATGGTACCAATCCCGGTAGCATTGTACCACCCGTCATCACCCATTTCGATATTCATTTGAAGGTCCTTCTCCTCCAAGCTACTGAAAAGTTCCTTGTCTCCCATCGTGTGAAAGGATGCACCAATATGCAAATACCACACCGATCCCATTACACTTGAAACCATGCATTAAATGAGCGATAATTCAAGCTCAAATTGTGAGGGAAAAGCCTCACCAGCTGTAGATCCTGAAGCCTTCCTTTTCTTCTTCTTTTTTGGATAGTTAGTGGCACAATGCCCATGCTCGTGACAGTGAAAACACTTCACTCTGGACATGTCACCCTTCTTGCCATCTTTACCGGACTCAGATTTGGAATGGAATTTCTTTCCTTTCCCTTTCTTCACCTTGGCATCCAAATCACAATCTTCTTCATCTCCATTCTTAGATGAAGATCCATCTCTAGTATTTCGTCTGAACTCTTCTTGCACCAAATCCGACCAAATTCGTTCCCAATTTGGAAACTTTTCCCTCCCATTGACAAAGTCCTGATAACTATGCCAACTCTTGGGAAGTCCTAGAAGATCTAGGCTCACCAAATCATCATCAACAACAGTAATGCAAACGCTCCCAAGTTCATCCCGACATTGGACAAATTTTTTTAAATATTTTGGCATGGTTTCGCCTTTCTCCATCTTGATCTTCCTGAGTTTATCTTTAAGTGCCAATTTCCTATGATCACTGTTGCTCTGAAATAGATTTGTAAAATATTTCCAAATTTCATATGGTGTGGCTTTTCCATGGAGACTTGAGACAATGTGGTCTCGTACTCCCTCCAGTAAGATCCTCCTTGCCTTTGCAACTTTCTTTTGCCTTGCATCAAGTTTTGCAGCATCTATCACAACGGGTTTGGGAAAATCATTGTCAATGAATTCCTTCAATCCATTTTCCTCCAGTATTGCCTCCATCATGTCTTTCCAAGAAATATAGTTATATTTTCCCTTAAGTGCATACTCCAATCTCAAGCCATTGAAAGCCATTTCGGTCTTGAATCACCTGTAGCACCAAGAAAGTCTTCTACAAATTCGAATTCTATTTAGTCACAAACTCATATTCTCCTCCACTATTGTGATTTCATGTGCTCTGATACCATGTATAAATTATATAAACAATATGTATATCATGTACTCAATCCAATATAAAAATGTACTAAAGCCAGATACGGAATCTCTTCTATAAATCAATTGTGGAAATCAAACACAATTGTCAATCACATGAAGCAAAGAAGAATCAATTAAACCACAACACAGATAATTTACTGGGGAAATCTTGCTCCTAAAAACCCCACTATCTTCTATTTTATATTATGCATGGATACATGAAACAATTACAATACACTCTTCTCACAAGAGCCTCTTGTACTTAGCTAATTGTCTCACATTGTCCTCGACAAAACTGACCAACACTTAGCCAATTCTTAGCCTCTAAACAACCTACCTTGCTTGCAAAATTCCTAATGAATGCAATCCCTATTCTTTAGGAATTTTGGCCTTCCTAAACTGTGCAAGGATCATGGGCAATCCAATGAGTATTTGGTTGCATGAGTGAAACCCAATAATCCTACAACTAATAGTTAACATCCCTTTCACCTTTGTCTTAATTGGGTCTCCACTGGAACTGAAATGCATGCAACTAATAATAGTAAATCATCAGTTACATGTTAGATCATTAATTGTGAATAAAATAATTTTTAATTCACTTGATCTCTCACTAGTGCAACAAAAAGTTACAACTAGCACAACTGACTTTAACTCACTTAACTGAGTTCACCGATTACACATGCATTAAACTAATGCACCAACTACACTTCGAACTCTGTTACGACTAGAATTACTCTACATGCCTCACCAACTACCCTAAACTCGAATTCATGAGATAACTAAGTTTATCACACTAAGTTAACTATTACAAGTGAATACGAGATAAGATTACATTTTATTTTCCATTTTAATTAAGGGGAAATTAAAATAGACATTCACCAAATTTAGCCCACATCAATTTTGGTGTTGTTAAGACCTTCTAGTCCGACACTAGTGTAGGTACTACTTGGACCTCCTGGTCCCACACTAGTGTAGGTGCTGCAATATCTTTTTGGACTTCAACAGTTCTGGTAAAAGAATGATGGGATCCGAATCAACTTCCAATTGAACAACGTCGAGTTCGGGAGGTATGGTCTCACTGATTAGATGGATTGTGCCATAGATAGATGTGAGGACTCCATTTCGACAATAGTGGATGAACCAGGATTTGTAGAAACAACTCGAGACTACTCTGGTATATGTGATGGTGATTTCACATCAGAGGTATTGATATTATTGGTTTCAGTAGAACGATGTCGCCTTCGCCAACTAGAAATGGATTCTGGTGGTAAAGGTGGTTTAAGTGCTATTCTAATCGAATGACGGGGAAAGGGATGTTCTTCTTCCACGATGACTGATTTATTTTATTAAAAAAAAAAAATAAACAAAACAAAAGGGTATTTCTAGGAAAAACGTTTACCAATTAATTGTGAACTACAAAATACCTCTTGGTGAACCAAGAAGTATGGGCAGGCAATCTCACCGAATGTTGTGTTCGGTGTATCACAAGTTACAAGGTGGTGAACTCGATTTCCTATGGATGGATAACAACCTAAATTTGTCCTCCCAAACATACCTAAAGGTACATGGAGGCTCAAGTCCGTATTAGCGTTGTGTAATGCAAAACTGCACGGTGAGAGCACCCCCTTATACTTTTCGTATTAGAATATCGCCCTATATACCCAAAGGAATGTGGACGAGCTCCGATATACTTATGTACATGGAGTGAGGTATCACACTCGGAATGTATCGCAGACAAGTTAGCAACAACTACTATGTTTAACGACGTCGAAGCACGTCTCTAACCTAGACCTTATAAATGTTATCATTAATGTTACAATGCTTTCTTAGGTTGATTGATGTAAATTTTATGTTGATCTTGTTTAAAATTTTGTCTTTGAGGTTCACCGCGTGATGTATTGGAAATTCCTAAAAATGAAAATTAAATGATAAGAAAACTTTTCAATTTAGCTTTTTCAATGAAAATCCTAGTTACTAAGGGGAAAGAGCAATCGGTTTTTGAGCATACAAAAAAGAGCACAAACAAAATGAAATTTTCCTAACTTGTTCATATGCAACGCACATAATTCACTAGATGCACATGTATGTTTTTCTTTTTAGCTCCCTTTAACATGAATGAAAGAAAGGAAACTAAATTCAGGAATCAATCAAACAAGTGTTTTCTTATGAGAAATGAGGAATGAAACAACAATTTCTCTTAGGAAAATGAAGAATGGAACTACAGTTTTCCTACAGGAAACGAGGAATGAAACAACAATTTCCTTTTCGAAAACAGAATTGACCTAATGAAAAAATTGACTAATTTGAATTTGATTTTCCAATGATAAATAAAAAATCTAATGAAACATTAAACAAATTAATTTTCAAAGGAGGAAGAAAAGGAAAGTTTACTGGTCTCTAAGAGTTATCAGACATCTGAGAATACAACAAACTAGTGGCTGAAACTGAAAGCAATGAAAAATTTTGATGTAATTTGGTTGGCTGAAGGGCCAACGCAGTCCCTAAGGGGAGACAGTGCGTTGCAGAGTACCCCTGAATGGAGCACAATGCACTACAATTCACTTTACCTTGACCAAAAATGCGTTGGGCACAACTAAGTTTGAAAAACAAGCAGCAGAACACAATTCTAATGCAATTTGTTCATTCAAATGACTGATAATAGATAGTAGATGCTATCGATGAGGATAAACATAGGCAGAAACACCAGGAATGATAGAATTATACGGAATTTTAATCTACAGATAAAATAAATTCCCTGAGTGTGGTGTTCCTTCACTCAGAATAACAGAGGAAAGATAACTACTATTTTCTCTGAAACAAGAAGACATACATAAATAAGAAAGAGCCTACTTGTGATTCTTTCTCTCTCCTTCTCCTTATATCGTTGTTGTCGTTGCTCTCAATCCAACTCAAGCCGCTAGATCGATTCCAGCAAACAAAAATAGAGAACAACAAACAACATGCAATATACAAGTATCTACTTATATTAATCAAATCAAACCAATTAGATCTGAAATACATACATCATCAAGAATAAATTTCACAACATATAGACATATGTATGGGAAAATGAACAGAAATATTTATTAAATCGTAGGAGGAGAAGATTACAATCAATGGATCGATTTGTCATCAACCTGCTCCAACTTCATTCCAGCCTCATCACATCTAGCATCATCTCAACATCATATCAGTACTTTCACTCTCTTATCAAAATGAGAATCAAACAGCATAACTTTGCACAAAAATTCTTCCTCCCTAGCACTTAGATGAGTGCTCAATTTATAGGGAAACTGATGGTATTTTCTCAATGAATGACTTTCTAATAATAGGCAATACATGTTTCCAAGTTCAAAGGTGTTAGATGGACACTTGGATTTGAAGTATGACACCTATGGAATCTTCTATAAGGCATTGGCCATGTGGAGATTCCCGGAACAATGATAATTCCGCTCCCAGGTGGCCAACACACCCTTGAGTGTCAGGAAGAGCACTGTAGTGCACCCTTGCATGGAGGAATCAACACTGCAATGTAGTTAGTCCCTTGCAGATGAAGGTTGGTGAGTCAGTGGGTCATATTATATATACTTCAAACCTTGGAAATCTCACAATAGAATCCATGAATGAAATTTATTCACTTAGGGCATATAGAAACTGATATATAAGGGGATGATAGACTCTATTCATTGGTCCTAGGGATGATGTCCAATTTGACCAGGTCTTGGTGGATGATGCCCAAAATGACCTATAACAGTTTCTATCCTTAAAAAATACTAAATAATCCAAGTGAGGAATGGGTGTTGCATTCACCCTCCTCGAGAATTCTTGATGAGGGATGACCTAAAAGTTGTCCATAGGAACTATGGTGAAGTTGGAAAATTTAACCCAATATTTAAGCTTCAATGAAAATTTCTTGTTTTTTGCAATCACCTTCTCGAATCTTGAATTTAAATCTTTAAAGGATTTTTATGATAAATTAAGATACAACATGATCTCCTCCATAAGTTATCCCTTAATTAAGACATATTAAAGATGCATCACTTATTGTTCTTGGCTTGTCATCCATATTTTTCAAAAACAATATCAAAGACTTGCAAAACTCAAACAAATGGTTTTTCCACTTGCTTCATGGTATACAACTTGTATTTCAAAGGATAATTCTTTGTATAATGGTATTTAACACAAATATTACATGAGATAGTATTTCATTTTTCCTTAAGAGTTTCCATCTGCTTTCCTTTTCCTCACAAGGCTTCCTAGATGGTTTTAACCTCACCCTTATCCTTCTTCTTGTTCTTGCCTTGGTGCTTCTCACCCACTTTTCTTTGAACCACCCTTGGCTAATGTCATATAGTCTATTTTTTTATTATTATGGTAATATATATTATATTATTTTTCACAATTTCACCTCATGGTATCCACACAACCACAAAAATGTATCCATGATGCTTGCCACCTCAACCTCACTCGCAGGCTCCACAAAACCCAACTTCTTCATGCAATGTGATGGATTCCTTTGTATCCAGTTCTATGGGTGTCCATGCAATTTTCAATTTGGAAAACCTCTCAAACTCTCGAACCCCCAGATTACCACACTCCACAAGAGTATATGTACCTATCCCACCATTCATAATTTTTAGTTTCTTACACTATTCCTTTACCCTAGATTCCCTGAATACTTTCATGATTTAATATGTCCAACCTCATGCTCATTATCTAACCATGTCATGCCCACCCTACATACCTTACATGGATTATGAAATCTAGCTTTAATCATATATGGATTTGCAACACTTTTCGAATGTGATAAAACTCTTGGATCACCCAGCTCCCATATTTACTTACCAGGTAATATAATATTTAGGCTCCGCCTAAGCAGGGCCTTCGCCAGATATCACCTTTTACTTACTTTCTCTGTTATATATCTAGATTATTTCAAATTTGGCGCACTCTCAAAATTGAACAAGAGAAAATGTCTCATATGTCCAAAATCTAGGATACATCCGCTAGGCCTATAACACATCCATCCTGAATACAAACTCCGCTAATGACTCATCTAGTCCCAAATGTAAGTCTAATTTCCTACAATACTAAAACTTAGAAACTATAAGGATTTCAAGGACTTTGGAAATTTTTCCTTGGAGCTTAGTGTTGCTCAAAACACTAAAATATATAGGAATGAAACCCTCATTCCAACATTAATAATCTAGACATTATACAAAACCAGAATACAAATAATGAAGCCATCAACATGCCTATTATCAGGAACTAAAACAACCCAAGCCACAACTAACACTACTCTTTAAATTTAAACATGACAACATCATATCCTACCATTGAATGGATCCCACACAATAATATCAGATCCACTGATAAATCGTGCATTGCATCATTATTAATCCATTACCAGGAAGGTAGACAACAATATTTAAAGGTCAAATATCCATGAGATCCATAACATGACAAACAATGGAATTTCACACCCTGTAATAGTTTAACTAAGCACATTAAGCAACTATACCTGACTATGAATGTAGCTCTGCATTTCATGATCATATTCAAAAGCATAAAGGCCTCCAAGTCCCTCATAACTATCAAGACACTCGCATACAACATCTCCTCCATTAAGCAACCATGCACAATTATGAAAAAAACTTATGATCACATAGAGATATCATTAAACTTTTTGAGCTAAATTTATTCCATATACATAACACCTAAATTGAACTACTAATGGGATCACCCACAAACATGCTCATAGCAGTGATATTATCAACTTATAAGGATATAAAGATAACTGAAACTCATGATATCACAATTAGTCTGAAGTGATTCCAGTTCACCAATCAGGGACATGTCATGCAACCTGAAAATAACTAAGAATGTTGCATCCACATAAGTCAAAATCTCATAATAACTGATCTGAATATGAGAAAAATTGTTATTTCTATGCAAGCTCCCTCATCAGTATTAAAAATGTGATTAGGATCATCTCATCATAAACATTTGTGAAGGGGTTTATGTGTGTAGTTTCATGTGTTTTTGAGGATCAAATTATGAGTTAATTAGATTTTAAAATCACATATACAGAAAATGAAATGTAGAAATATAATATCACATCAATCACATAACAAAATGGATGATAATGGATTTTACCCCTCCTGGGCTACATCTCCATGGACATGCTTTAAATAGATAGGCCCTCTTGGGATTATGTGTAAAATGTTTGATTACGAGCACCAATATTGCTCCAATGGTTTTTAAAATTATTTCATTAGCTTCAAAACACTCAAATACCCCAAACATGACTCTTCAACCTCTGAATTTGGTTACCATCTCCTCTAGGCTTGACCTCCAACCTTGCTGGTCATGGGCTTGTTTAATCTCCTAAGTGACAAAAGCACCTTCAGATGTGCTCCAACGCCTCTATAAATTGTACCACTATTTTTAGAGCATAAAATAAATTAAAAATTGACTATTCATTCACTCCATTTGGCCTTCAGCTCATCTGGGCATGGCCTTCCCTCCTAGTGGCCCTAGGCTTCAAAATTCTTGAAGTGACCAAAAACACCTGTAGATTTTATCATTTTCCTCTACAATATATTCCAATGGATTAGGAGCATGAAATTATGCTAGGAATGACTATTCTTGAGCCCAAATTGGTTGAAAATTTCTCAAGATATGATCCATTAAAATTTTCCCTAGATTCTACCTCTAAATCTGGAAAACTGCTAGATAACTCTGCCAAAGTTAGAAAGTCTGCCAAAATTGGGGGCGCCACCAAATCCGCCACTAAATTAACTGGATGTTTAATTAGGGGATAAGCATGCTTAATTCGTGGATTAACTACACATATCTGCACTGAACTCGGACGCTAGGTTGAGGTCTTATGGTAGGGTCACATGGAGGAGGGTTGGGCCGTAAGGCTGGCCCCCTTCACTCCTCCGCCATCAGATCCACTGCATTTAAATATAAGTGGGTGCGCAATTTTTTCAATTTCTGATGTGGTGGCACATTGGTAGAAGGGCGGAGTGTTAAGGGGGATGTCACGGGGTCGAACCCCGACCTTCATCCCTTAACACACATTGTTTCACATTGATATTACACCATCGAACATTGAAATTCCAACGTATTTCAAATATGTATAACCAAAACTATACAATATGCCATCTGATTTATATGTTTGGACCTTGGTTAATGACTTTACAATTCATTTAAATGCCCACCATATATTACATTCAACCATATACACAAATCTTACATTGTATAATATGGTTTAAACCATAATTTAGAATGCCACCATGTGAACCGAACTTTGGTTATAAATATATTCATAAATTGAATATATGTATAAGGTTTTAATTTAATATATATATATATATATATAATACATTAACCCAACCTTAATACATTAAAAAAAATCTCCATCACGTAAAATTTCATGAACCCACATTCAATCTTGGAGGACATTCGAAAAATTTGACCTTCACGAACCAAAATAGAAAATCCAATTGTGACACTTGCCATAGTCCCATTGGACAAAAACTGAAGAAGATTTTCTGCATGCTGACTAGACTGCCATGTTATCAGATGTACCTAATTTGCAATATTTTTTTTAAATTTGCTTGTTCTGAACAGCGATCAGAAGACCATAACTCCCTCATCCGAACTCAGTTTTCGATGAAACGAGTTGCATTGGATTCCTGGAAATGAGTCTATTGTTGTTTTTCTAGTTTGGTGAAATTGTAAGCACTTTCATTTTTTGAGCTAATTTTTACCCCTGATCCAAATTTCAATCACACCTTCCCACTGACATGATTTTGGACCCACAAAAGTTGGTTATCTCATGAGTGTTGAACACTATTCTATTTCCCAAGTTCTATCATCTAAATTCTACTTAGATAAATTGCTATTACAACCACTTGGTCACTCACATGCCTTGCCTTGCCTTGTAAATGGCTTGGCTCTTCAACCATTGTTATCCTTTTGTTGCTGACCCAATCCAACACTTGCTGGCTGATATAACACTTTGCTGTACCAAATCAATTTCTCGGTTCCTTACCACTGAGAATCTTGTTCCTCCTTTGTAAAATGAGTGAACTACAACAATGAGTTCCAAAATCAGTAACAATAAGAAAAGAAATGGCCGTTCTTTTACCTCCACGGTTCCAAATTATACATCTGGAAGAATGCATGAGTTCCAAAATCAGTAACAATAAGAAAAGAAATGGCCATTATTTTACCTCCATGGTTCCAAATTCTACATCTGGAAGAATGCATTCACCATCTTCTTCTCTTCTTGGCATCAACATATAACTTGGTCTACAATGGCTACAAAATTTTCTTTGACATCTTGTCACAAACAACACATCATGCAAGAAACAACTTCACGACATATCCTCTTTCTCCTTCAAAGCAACTAATTTCACATCATGTGAACATCGCCATGTACTCTCACATATTGGTGTCAAAATTCATCGACCAAACACAAGTCGACAAAACATGACTCTTCAAAGTATTGACTCTCAAGTCAAGCATAAGCATGTGTAATAACTTAACGATTCTTTTCCCAATACAAAATTAATTTCACATCTCATGAAACACTTTGTCAACATCTCCTTTTCATCTTTGGAGACAAAATCAACTCTTCCAAGTTGATATTACATGCATGCAACACATGTCGACACTCATGCATGTGCAAATGATCAACACTCTCAAGTTGACAACATACATGTTAAACAAAGAAATCAACCAAAACAAGTAAATTACTCATGCATGTTCAAGCACAATGAAACCATCAAAATTCCACCATTCATACACACAAACTCTCATGCATGTATAAAATTCTTCAACTCTCTCATAAGTAAAATCACAAGTACAAGAATTCCATTCATATGGACATGTACTTAAAACCGAAATGAACATTTTTTTTTGCAATAAAGTGAGTCAACATAATCCATGTTCAATCACCTTCTTGGTGTAAACATGCAACATGCATTCCATTCGCAAATAAATACATCAACATAAAAATACATGCAAAGCCTTAATTGGATAAGAAATCTAACCATTTCTTACCAAACCATTTCAATAGAGCTTCTTTCAACTTCACATCATCATCATGTGAATCATCTTGACCCACATCGATTATGGAGTCTTATTTTCCATTCTTGTCATTCTCTTTCTCCACCTTCTTCAAATGTTGTGGATGACTTGTTGATACAAAGTCCAGCACTTGTCTACAAGGTGACCTTGCTTATGGCAATGAGTGTAAAAACATTGCATCTTCTTTTCAACATAGCTTGCTTTGTCTTTTTCTTTCTACCTCATTTGCTTTAAAAGTTACCTGTGCATGGTTATCTTCTTCCAACACCACAAAACATTATGGTTATCCAAACCACAAAAGGAACATGCAAACTTTCTCCAAATCTTATGTGAGAATTTTCCATGTTTATCATAATCAAAAGAAACTTTATTAAAAGCAGATTTATACCTTGAACATTCACCTTTGTCGCTTCTTGAGGAGGTGAATTTGATGATATAGTGGCTCTGTTTGGAATACCAACAATGCATTCAAAGACTTTATAGCTTTCAACATCCCCTTGTTCTCCATTCTCATTAGTTGAATGCTTATGAGCACCTTCTTGCAAAGTGGGTGTAAAACTATTGCATTCCTCATGAACACAATCTTCACAAGCTTGAGGTAATGAACATGGAATGAAAGTCCTTCTTGGAACACCTTCATATGCCTTCTTGGCTTTAGAGCTTTCTCCATCATGTTGTCCATATCCAAGACCCAAATACTTAGGCCTTTCCTCAACAACAATTGGATCAACTATGCCTTGTGCATGTTTGCCTAACCATTTACCTTCATAGCCCATCTTCATCAATAATTTGGACCCTATTCCTCTAGTGTATCTTTCAAAAGAACCTACACATTCATTTTGAGAGGAAATTGAAGATAAACTTGAATTGCATACCTCTTTTTCACGCACATGCTTGGCTAAGGCTTCATTGGCATCATGGAGTTGAGTCTCCATCTCATGCATCCTTTCAAGGTTCTAATTTGCAATATGGAGATGAATCTCCATCTCATGCATCTTTTAAATAATCTCTTGCTTCTCCTCTTTCGTGGCAATCAACTGATCTTGAAGTTTAATTCTCTCCCTCTTATATTCATACTTCTCTTGCATCCTATCAATCATGATGTAGAGTTTCTGCAACATCTCTTTATCAAAGAGTTTTGCTAAGGAATATTGATTTGAAGCATCACTTCAAATGAAGCTGCCATCACACATGCAATGCATACAAAGCATCTTTGCTATGTTTTGAGACTTCAGATATCAATTTTGATCTTCTCCCTCACACATAAACTTGCACAAATTAAAATTATCCTTGCACAAATTCACAAACCAATAGCTATAGAAGAATTAGCTATCCTTGGCTAAAATGAGCTAAAAAATTTCTCTGATACCAAATTGATCTAAATATGGGCAAACTTGTTATTTCTATGCAAGCTCCTTCATCAGTATTAAAAATGTGATTAGGATATTCTCATTATAAAAATTTGTGAAGGGGCTTATGTGTGTAGTTTCCTGTGTTTTTGAGGATAAAATTATGAGTTAATTAGATTTTCAAATCTTATATACAAAAAATGAAATGCAGAAATATAACTCACAGTAATCACGTAACACAATGGATGATAATGGATTTCACCCCTCCTGGGCTACATCTCCATGGACTTGCTTTAACTAGCTAGGCCCTCTTGGGATTATGGCTAAAATGTATTATTATAAGCACTAGTATTGCTTCAATGGTTTTGAAAACTATTCCATTAGCTTCAGAACACTCAAATACCCCAAAAATTACTATTCAACCTATGAATTTGGTTACTAGCTCTTCTAGGCTTGACCTCGAACCCCGGTGGCCATGGGCTTGTTTAATCTCCAAAGTGACAAAATCACCTTCATATGTGCTCCAAATCATTTATAAAATGTACCATTGTGTTTAGAGCATCAAATACATCAAAATTTGACTTTTCATTCACTCCATTTGGCCTTCAGCTGATCTGGGCATGGCCAAGTGGCTCTAGGCTTCAAAATTATTCAAGTGACCAAAAACACCTGTAGGTTTGCTCCTTTACCTCTGCAAGCTGTTGCAATGGATCCATAGCACGCCAATATGCTAGTAATTACTATTCATGAGCCCAAATTGGTTGAAAATTTATCAATATATGATCAATAAATTTGTCCCTAGATTTTGCCTCTAAATCTGGAAAACTGCCAGATAACTCCGCCAAAGTTGGCAAGTCCGTAGAAATTGGGGGCGCCTCTGAATCCACCACTAACTTAACTACATGTTTAATTAGGATATAAGCATGCTTAAATGGTGGATTAACTGCACAAATCAACACTTAACTCTGGTGTTGGGTTGAGGTCTTATGGTAGGGTCACGTGGAGGAGGGTTGGCTCGTGGGGTTGGCCCCCTCCGCTCCTCTGCCATCGGATCCACTGCATTTAAATATAGGTGGGTGCTCAATTTTTTCAAGTTCTTAGGTGGTATTGGTAGAAGGGCAGAGTGGTAGGGGGGACTTCATGGGGTCGAACCTCGACCTCTGCCCCTTAACACACATTTTTACACATTGATATTACACCATTGAACTTTGAAATTCCAACGTATTTCATATGCCATCCGATTTATATGCCATCTGATTTACAATATGCCATCCAATTTATATGTTCAGACCTTGGTTAATGAATTTACAATTAATTTAAATGCCCAACATATATTATGTTCAACCATATACACAAATCAGACTTTGTATAATATGGTTTAAACCATAATTTAAATGCCACTGTGTGAACCAGACTTTGGTTATAAATATATGCGGAAATTGAATATATGTATAAGGTTGTAATTTTATATATATATAAAATATTTAAAAATCATATTGAATGTGGGTTCACGAAATTTTATGTGCTAGAAATTAGTTTTTTTAATGTATTAAGGTTGGGTTAATATAATATATATATATATATATATATATATATATATATTAACCTAACCTTAATACATTAAAAAAATTAATTTCCAACACATAAAATTTCATGAACCCACATTCAATCATGGATGACATTGGGAAAATTTCACCTTCACAAACCAAAATAACGAATCCAATTGTGACACTTGTCACAGTCCCATTGGAAAAAAACTGAAGAATATTCTTTGCATGCTGATTGGACTACCATGTCATCAGTTGTACCTGTTCTACAATATTTTTTTTTTAAATTGCTTGTTCTGAACGACGATCAGTGGACCATAACTTCCTCATCCAAACTCAGTTTTAGACGAAACAAGTTGCGTTGGATACCTGGTGACAAACTGGTCATTGTCATTTTGGTTTGGTGCGATTCTAAGATATTTCATTTTGAGCTAATTTTTTCTCCTGATCCAGATTATGATGAATAACCATAGATATATAAGTTAGTTGGTCAACCTTGATTAGATAGTGAGTCAAGCATTCTTACATGAATGACCCAGGATTGATCATCAGCCATGAGCACAATAATTCATATCATAGTCTGTATTCTAACATACATAACCAATAATACTTATATGAATGACTTGCAATAGTTGGCAAGTAAAGGAGGGACTTCAACTCTCCACCCAACCATAGGACAACTACACTACAATATTTCTTTTAGTTGATCACCTTTGAGCTAGGTTTAGAGTTTGAGGAGTTAAGTGTTCATGGGTACTCACACTAATAATTAGTTAGTTAGGTAATCAAGAGGAGGACTTCACTATTAAGGTGGTTTATTAACTACTCCCCGGAAGTCACACTGTAGTGACTCACTCTATCTCTCATAAATCAATCTTATGGATTCAATCAAGGTTCAAGGAAGGTTCTCTCAGTCTAGGAGACTCATCTCACTCTAATGGTTTTTTCTCATCCCCAAGGAAAACACAAAGTGAGTCAATATCTACCTTGAGCCCTCTCGGCAAAATACAACACTAGTACATGCATTGGGTCACACCAGAATGTAGGGAATGAGTTCCCAATCATACCATCGGGGTTTTTTGTAATGTAGTTTCTCCTCAACACTCTCACTCTTGCGTGTTCTCATCTTTTCACCACTATGTTTCTCTCGTGACGAACCTAGCTTTCCTTCACTCACATTGAGGGGGGAACTAAAAATAATCATGGGAACTCCCCCTACCCAATCACTTCTTTACCATATTGTTAAGTGTGTAGGATTTTGTTATGTTGTAATCTCCCACCTCTAATACCACTTCTCCCATGCTTTCTTCATATTACTTCTCTTGTAAATTGGCTTCCT
Source organism: Pinus albicaulis (assembly GCA_034641835.2). Lineage (NCBI taxonomy): Eukaryota > Viridiplantae > Streptophyta > Pinopsida > Pinales > Pinaceae > Pinus > Pinus albicaulis. The sequence goes on from CM076570.1 coordinate 206,950,793, forward strand.
CAACACGTGCCCCGAGAATAGGGACAATATGGCTCGTCCTTCACACAGGAATTCCATACCCAACTTCACTGCTAGTACTAACAAACCATTTAAATCATCATGGAGATAGGTGGTAAAATAAACACGGTGGTCTGGTTTTACACTTAGCACAAGAAATTCGTCCTCGTCAGTCTCTAAATCAATGTCCACTCCTCCAGCTCAGCCATATTTTATATTTTCGCCTAATTTCATAGAAAAAAAATATACATAGTGACATTTACAAGATGGGTAGCAAGAAGGGTTTCCACACCACCACATTTTGAGTTTTCACATTCTCTAGTCCCAATGCAGGAGCACGAGTCTTCAAAGTCAACAAAGACCTAGAATGTTTTGTTAAGTTTTCTAAAGGGAGCGGGTACCCTTAATTTAAATCAATTTAATTTATGAAGATATGATTAGAATTTTTTTTTGAGGAATGAGGAATCCATTTCCTCATTTACATGTAATTCATTAATTCTAGTAATTTGTTGAGGGTGTTAGAGATTTAGGCATAGATTGGTTTTTCAGATGAATAGGTGATTTGAACCATATTTAATGGATCTTTAAAAAATTATCATATTGTATAATAATGATCTTTGTGGATGGAGATGATATTTAGAAAGTCTTAAGTATGTGAAAGATATGTTTTTTTTAGTACTTTGTTAAAGGAATTGTGTAAAGGAGGAAGATTGTATGTAATTGTAGTCTTCTCCTTCTTTATTGAATTAATGTAATTAAGATATATTACATGTGTGGGTTTGTATATTTACATGTATATGATTGATTAAATATATATGTTTGATCTCCCTACAAATCCATTTGAACACTACAACTAGTTCCAAGTTAGAGTGTAGAGCTCATTGTGCAAAAATCCAAAGTGTGTTTGTTGTTATCGAACTCGATTATAAAATTTGAAGCTGATTAGATATCATCGTAAATATACTAAAATATACATTGGGTTATACATATTGTGGTTACATATCCATCCTCATTTGACATTTTAAATTGGGGTTTTATGTTGGATCTTCGGTTTTGGGTTTCTTCCTGACTAGAGAGACAACAATATAAAGAAAAAATTCTCTGAAACATCCACTACTGGATTGCACATTAAACAAAAAAAATGAAATGTTATCTGTCAGCTAGGATGTCAATACGCCCATCAAAAAAAGTTTGTATTTTGAGTGATCGACCACCGGGATCATAATGTTTTGTCGTTGCTAAGCTTCAAACTTTTCAATTAACAACCTCAAACAAGAACCCATTAAGAAAAAAAGACGTGAAAAAATTGTCATTAGAAGAAGTATGTCTAATATTCCATCAACCTTCGACCTTTAAAACCATTATAAATTAAGTCTGACTCCCACCTACCAATACCGGAACTTCAAAAGAGTCTGTCAGTGCGACGGAAGTAAGTCTCTCAATGAGGACAAGAAATGAATCTGTATATCAACTCCAATTTAGTGTGATTGTTATAAACTGAGAGGAGAGCGATTCTAAAATCTTGTTAATTGAAATATGTCAATTTATGGAACATGAAAATGTGTTGTCAAATGTTATAAAATTGCAGTTGTTGTACTAGATCAGGTCGATCATGTTTTGGGTGAACTAAAACAGAAATAAATCGTCTAGGATCCGTCATCTAGTGATCCCTTAACACCATTTCAAATAATCCTTGATCATAACTAGGGTCACGCTAAATAAAACAAGGTAATCATCGGAATTAAGCATTTGAGGTTTATGCGTGGTTAAGAACTTAGGGTATTTTATTGTGAAGAACATAATTAAAATTTGGAGTATGATTGTGGATTGGTTAAATATATTTTGGTTTTTGTTTTATAAGAGTGTTGTTAGTGCTAATTTTCGAAATTAAAAATCAATTTCTATAGGAGGAGATTCACAACCAAGGGGCAAGAGATCTAAGGAGAAGATCGAGGAGGTCGATATAAAATTTTTCGAGGAGTAGTTAATTGGGATTTCCTACATCAAACCCTTTGCTAACCAAATGCTTTGTTGGGGAGAGAGAAAGAGTATACTTGTAGGATAGGATACACAACAAGCCCTCCCAAGGAGGAGTTCTATGGGGTACCATTTGTAACTTTGATATATCCACCACAAGTGTTATGATATAAATGTCATTATTTGGGTATATGATTTGGAGTTCTATTACATGTCTTATGGTTCTTCTTGTCCGATCTGGCACAAGAATAAATTCGACAAAGCACCAAATATGGATCCTCATCAAAGACTGATAATGAGGATAATTATGCCTTGGAAAGAAATGCAAAGAAGGAAAAGGGAAGGCGTCCCATTCCAAATTGGAGTCTAGAAAGGCAAGAAAGAAGTGAGACTTGTCAAAGGTAAAATGTTTCAATTGTTATGAGCATGGAAATTATGCCCCAAAATTTCCACAAAATAATACCAACAAGAATGCCTCAAGAGGAGCAGCATGTGAAGCACTTGCTTCATAGTTCGAGTTGGATTTCTCTCTCATCGCATGCATGGTGTCATCCGTGATGTGTTCTGTGTGGTACTTGGATAGTGGAGCTTCATTCCATGTGACCAACAACAAATAATTATTTAGTAGCTTAGAGGAGAAGGATATCCAGATGAACATTGAGATGGGTGACAATGGGAGGTACAACGCTACTAGTGTAGGTATAGTTACCTTTCAGAGGGAGTTAGGTAATCCACTCACATTAAAATATGTCATGTATATTACTGGTTTAAAAAAGACTTTTTTTTTTGTTGCTATGTTCGAAGATCATGGCTGTGATGTGATCTTCAGCGAAGGAAAGGTGCTCATTCGTCACAAAGCCATGGAACATGTGAAAAATATTTGGGTTCGAGTAAATAATCTCTACAAATTGGATGTAGAAGACTACACAACATTGAGCACCAAAGCAGAGAAGGTGGAAAGTTGACGCATCGGTGAGTTATGGCATAGGAGGTTGGGCCATCTACACCACAACACTTTGAAGATCATGCAAGATATTTCTATAGGACTTCCAAAGAGTGCACTTGCTCAGAGAGATACATGCAAAGGGTGTACATTGTGGAAGTATACCAAATCCACTTTTCACGATAAGGAAATTCAAGCCAAGTCGATCCTTGAGAGAGTTCACTCAGTCGTGTTTGGACCGTTCTTGATAGCTTACACAACAAAGAATATCTATTATGTGATTTTTGTTGATGATTTTTCAAGAAAGTGTTTGATTTTATTCATGCAGGAGAAATATCAGACATTCTCCAAGTATTGTGAGTTCAAGGCACTTGTCGAGAAAGATACATGGAATAAGGTGAAGGCTTTGAGGAGCAACAATGGTGGAGAATACATCTCTAATGAATTAAAACACTTATGTGCCTCGGGAGGAATTCAAAGAGAATTGATAGCACCTCATAACCCACAGCAGAATTGGGTTGCAGAAAGAAATAATAGAACTATTGTGGTGGCAGCATGAGCTATGTTGCATGATCAGGGCCTACCGGTGCATCTATGGGCGGAAGCATGCAATACAATAGTATTTGTGTAGAACAAAAGTCCTCATCGAATACTTGTTATGAGTACACCAGAGGAGGATTTTTTAGGTAAGAGACCGGATGTGTCATATTTTAAAATTTTTGGTTCATCTGTTTATTTCCATGTAACCAAAGATGTCAGGAAGAAGCTAGAGCCAACAACAAAGTTGGGGATATTTTTGGGGTACACTGATACACCTCACAACTATCGGGTTTACTTTCCAGAACACAGGATGAAAGTGGTTAGAAGAGATGTGAAATTCAATGAAGACAAAGCCATGTGATTGTCCCTTGAGAGGGAGCTCGAGTTGCATGCAGTTGAGGGGATCTTGGCTCCAAAGGATGAACCTCAAGATGTGGAACAACCACAAGCAGAGGAAAAAAGAGTGTTAGAAACCACTCATGGAGAGCCATCTACTAAAGATGGAAGGAAGCACACCAGAGAGTTTGACAAATTATTTTTGGATGCGAGAGATAATGTGGGAGCACCCACATCATAGCACAGACAGAGAAGGTTCTTAAAGTGGTATACTGGATACATGGCCCTTATGAGCAAAGGTATTGAGATAGAACCATCCTCTTTCAAGGAATCAATGCAACAACCAGTGTGGGTTGATTCCATGGTTGAGGAGTATGACTCCATTATCAGAACTAGTGCATGGGAAGTTTTCCCAAGACCAGTGGGGAGTCGGTTGTGGATCCAGGTGGGTCTACAAGGTGAAGTAGGTAGAATATGGGAGTGTGGAGAAGCACAAGGCTAGATTTGTGGCTAGAGGGTTATCTCAGGTGGAGGGGATTGACTATGATGAGAGTTTTGCACCAGTTGCAAGGTACTCATCTATTATATCCATCCTTGCACTCTTAGCGCAGATGGGATGTAGATACATCATATGGATGTAAATACAACCTTCCTCAATGGATTTATTGAGGAAGAAGTGTACATTGAGAAACCAGAAGGTTTTGAGACCTTAGACAGGGAGTCGCATGTGTGCAGACTTAAGAGAGCATTGTATGGGATGAAGCAAGCACCTCATGCTTGGTACACTAGGATCGACAACTATTTCACCGGGTTGGGCTTCACCAAGAGTGGAGCGGATGCAAACCTATATCATATTGTGGTTGATGGTAAGCTTTTGATTATTGTACTTTATGTCGATGATATGATACAGACAGGTAATGAGCAGCTCATAAAGTCTTGCAAAAAGGATCTTGCAAGAGAATTTGAGATGAAGGACATGAGGCACTTGCACTATTTCCTTGGATTTGAAATATGGCAAAGGGATGGGGAGCTATTTTTATCTCAGGGAAATTATTCCAAGGATATTCTGAGGAAGTTCCACATGTAGGGCGGCAATCCCATGGAGACTCCTCTAGCTGGAAACTGGAGGAAGAAGGATGCTACTTCAAGAGAAGTAGTGGATGCCATTGTTTACAGTCAGCTTTTGGGTTCACTCATGTATTTTGTGAACACATGACCTGACATATGCTATGTAGAAATTATACAAAAAATATGTATACCAATTGATTCAATCCGATCATGCGATATGCTAAACCAAGATATTGAATCTTTCTGAAAATTAATTATAAACACGATCACCAATCACACCTAGTAATGAAAGAAGAAAATAAAACCAAAACACAGATATTTTCCTGAGGAAATATTACTTCTCAAAACCCCTCTATATTATATTGTATATTCACCAAGGAATCATGAAACAATTACAATGCACTCTTCTCACAAGATTCTGTTGCACTCTCACAATTGTCTCACACTGATCCAGACAAAATCGACCAACATTTAGCCAATTTTTAGCCTATGCTCAACCTACCTTTCTTACGCAATTCATGTGGAATGCAATCCCTATTATTTTGGAAATTCATCCTTGTTGGGGTCCTATGATTTGGCTGATTGGCAAACCAAATGACAAGGCAACATATAAACCAAGCTTTAGAGCTCTAGGATCTAGCCCTCCTAGTCTCAAAGAGAGATCTCTCAATATGTTTATGAGGATATAGCTCGATGCTTTTAAGAGGTTGATTTTAGGCTATTTATGAAGTGAAAATTTGTTTGTTTGTTGGTTGGACAAAGATGATCTAGGCAGCATAGATAGAGTGTGGAAATCTACAAGCCATTAGGCAATGGAGTCATGTGGAAGTCTAAACAGTTCCGATTGATGAATTTGGGGAACCAAAGGGCAAATCTAACTTGGTCAATGGATCTGTGGAATCATATAGGTGGGATGAGATGAACATCAAGGATTTGGAAGAAAAAGTAGAGCTTTAAGGGTTGTTTAAGAATCCTTAATTATGTATGCCTTTAAAAGAAGGGACTTGCAACACCATCTAAACATAAAGAAATATTAAATAGCCATGGCTAACCATGAATTCTACCAACATAATTTATGCAGATAACATAAACAAGACAGACTTTTAAGTAAGACAAAGAAGGACAGGAACACTCTGTTTCTTCTAATTGTTTCACTTAAAGGAGTTAGAAAACATATAAGAAGCACAATTAATTGCATTCATAAAAGGGGAACACCCAGGTATCTACGACTGCAATTAATAAGACCTTTGAATACAACTATATCAGCAAGAAACAGAGGGTAAGATCGGAATAAATCCTCTCTGCCAAGCTGCAGACAATAGCGTTTGAAGGGTGTTTTCAGGAATAGCTCTTAAGAGGCAGCAAGCAGGCAGGGCAAACCATAATTCAACCTTGAAAACAACTATTTTAACTATTCTGAAATAAACAAAATTAAGGGTTTTAAAAGTTGTAGAACCACTCAATAAAACCTTTCAACAGATGAAAACATAAAGGAAGTGAAGAGTAAACAAGCCTAAGGTGCTTCTAGGAGACATTTCTTAGCCGAAGCTTTTTACTCTACTGCAAGCAAAGCATAATGGAACAAAGAGAAAAACAGGAGAAAACATTAACAAATAGAGAGTATTGCACCAAAACCAAACTCAGGGATCCAATGATCTGTCCTCCTTCATCATCAGAAAAGAAAATACATCCACACTTCTTCAAAACATCAATTCTTCTTCAAAACAATAGTCTATGTATTACTTCAGATTTCATCAAATGCCAACCTTTTACAATGAGCTTTTCGTGAATACATATAGGTGAAATGAGGAAGAGTTGCAGAAATGGTAATAAATATCAATTAAGATAGAGTGGGAGAGGAGTTCGAATGCCCATTCTACTTAATAACCATTGCCTTAACTGATTGTACCATTTCAATAGTTTTTCCTGTGTGTGATGCATGTTTGGTAGGCTGGTAATAACTCTGAGGCCTGTCCTTTGAAGTTATCTTGGTCTGGAGTACTCTGCTTGACCGTTTTGACAAGTAAACTGTCATTTTTTGGGATTTCGTAGCCCCATACTTGCTTAATAACTGCTTTGACAGTTTTAATGAGGTTTTGTCGGTATGGTGGCTATCATGGTGTCTCTGGAAAGGTAACGCAGAATGAAGGTGTCCTTAACGGCTTCTAAGAAGGAAATAGCCTCGCTGATGTGTCTTTGACTTTATCTCTTCAAACACTTATTTTTAGCTTTAAATTGTGTTTGTGTCTTTATCCTTAACTTTGTTGGTCAGGCCTTTGATCATCGGATTTATGCTTTGACCTTCAAATTTCACTGATCTCCTTTGTGTACAGGTGGCTGCGCTGGAGGGTTAGTTGTGTAAACATGTCCATAAAATATTTTATTAAGCTTTGAAATTCGACCATTTGGCCCCTTTGCTACTGTTTCCTTGGCTGTGGGAGACTTGTGGATTAATCCACCATTAAACCTGCACACGACGACAAACTGCTAAAATAAAACCTGTGATGGGGGATAAAAATTCTTCAGACGGTTTTAGCGGAGGTAGAGGAGCGATTTCAGAGAAAGTGTATGCAGCAGAGAAAGGTTTCATGGCACAACACCATGAAAACCAGGGTTCAAACTAAGTTTGGCACGAATATTTGGAAAGGCAGTATTAGAAAACCAGCGATGGTTTTCGCATGGGGTGCAAGCTGTAAGTGGTTTGGGACTGATTGAATGTGATACAGTCCAATGGCTAACATGTATGTTCCTTAAAACTGCCTATTTCGCATTGAAAACGCTCGATCAATTCTTTTGGTGAAATGAACGCGAAATTGAATGCTAATCGTCCGATCTGGGGGGAGCCAGATCTACGGCTGTAAGCGAGCGGGAAAAATGGAGAGATGTGATGAAATATATGGTGGGCCAAGGCTAAAGCGTGTCTAGGGAGAAAAACAACCCCTTTTCACGTTGAAAACGGGTTTTGGATAGAAATGGAAGAGCGGGTGCAAAAATGCATGCGGGCCATTGGATTTGAGGGGGGGGAGACAGATCAACGATGGGGATTGGAAGGAAACATGGTGGAAAGGCCCAACGTGGTCGGGTGGGACCTGTGGGACTATATGGAAATTGAAATAAAATACACCAGCAGGGGCGTTTATATAGTTATTCTGTGTATTGATAGTGCTCATGAAGAATCAATGTGAGCCGTCGAATCTAAAGGATGGATGGCAGAGATCAATTTCGACGGATCAGCGATCGGACGAGCAGAGGGTCCGGGGATAAGGAATTTGGATTTGCGATCGCCAGTGGCCAATGGGAGGGATAATGCGATGGATAGAGGGCTGTAGGATAAGGATTGAGATCAACGGCTAGGATTTGGTCGGGGCATTGCATATTGGTGGAGCGAGGAGATGCGAGAAGGAAACAGGGGAAGCCCGATGCGATGAGGGATAACACAGATCATTCGATTAATATCGGGATGGATGACTGAGATGGATTCGGGGGATCGCATCGGCAGAGAAGAAAGGGAAAGGGATGCGGGACCAGTGGAAAGCCAATTTGCGATGGGGTGACGCGCCGATGGCCATTGGATCTGTGAGATCAACAGCGGAGATTTTCCCGGGAGTGAAACCATCGCGCGGGGGAGAAAATGAAGAACAAAGGAAAATGGTCGCGGGGAAAGGGAAAAAGGCCGAAATGCGATGGGCTTAGTGCTCTAGTCGCAGGGCCTGGTTTTATTGTGGCAAAAGGGGTTCGGGGCTTAAGCGGAAGGGGCTTAAGGCCTAAAGAGAGCGGAAAATGTTTTTCTAAGGTTTTTATGGGTTTTTTATGGATTTTTTAGGTTCCGGGTGAAGTAAAAGGGCTCTTAAAACCAAGTAAAAAGGGTTAAATGGTTTTAAAAGGAATTTTAAGGAAAATGAGGGTAAATGAGGGAGAAAAAGGGGCAGTTGTGAAGATGAAATGGGGGGAATGAAGTGATGGAACATGGGGCCTTTAGAAAACAATTTTTCTCTGGAAACAACAAGATTTTGAAGGATTTCTTATGGAAACAACAATGAAGATTACTTGTAAGATAAAAGACACCAAGAAGGCTTCAAGAACTAGCAGTTTCACATGAAGATTGCTTCTTGAAGGCTTAAGAACATATTTAGCCATCATTTGGTATAACATAAATTATATATGGCTAACAGTGGCTCCATTTGGGGAGGAAAACTGTCCTTTTAGGTGTCGAGAACCTTTGTTTAATAATCTTTGGCTCTTAGCAGACCTGTGCCTCCTCCATTGGGCATAATTTCTTTGTTTTCTTGTTGATTTTCTTTGTATTTCTTCAATGACCTGCAACATGAAAACACTTTAAGACAACACCTCTACCTACCCACACTACTTGTCCTAACATTTTTCTTCTCTTGAGTGCACTTGGACTGGCATCTCTTTTACATATTATTTTCGAAAACAGAAAGATGAAACTATCTAATGCTACCCTTATTTCTTCCAAGAGTCTAGATTAAATAGTTGGACTCATAAACTTCTCTAACTAATCTACTATCTGTCAAGATTAAGCTGTTTGATAGATCTACATTCTCTACATTCTAAAACAGAAATTTAAACACAGAAAAACTAGGATTAAATAGTCTGATTCGCTGTAGTGTCTATGGCTGTATGTAGAAGATGCTCATAGACTTTACTTGCAGAAAATTAAAACAAAACTGGGAAGGCTTAAGATCTGAAAATAAAAGACATCCTTCCCTTCTTTTTTAGCTCTGATTTTGATCCTTTTGAGTTGTCCTCTTCTTATTCTACTGGTTCAAGTTTTTGTCATATTAGAACTAGTCTTTCTTTCTTTCTTTGGCTCAAGTTTTTATCATGTTAGAGCCATTTTTTCTTTTGATTCATTGGTTCAAATTTTGAGCATGTTTGAACTATTCTTTCTTCTTTCCCAATCTATTCTACTGATAAGCCAAGATTAAACAGTTTGGAAAATCTTCTTCACTAACCTATCAGCAATAAATTGAAATCTATCTAGTCATGATTAGGTTGTATGACTAAATAGCAGTGCTCTTTCGAGTAGTGGCATTTAGGCTTGCACACTTTCACATTTTTCTCTTTTTTGGTATGGGGTTGTACCTTTCTTCTTTTCATCTGCCCTTCTTTTCTCTTTTTACTATTTTTGTATTTTTTTTTCTCATGCAATGGTATGTACAATGGATGAAAAAATCTGAAACTAAGATTCTTGACAGAAATAGTGTTTGAGCATCCTGCCATTGACAGGACCTCCAAACACATCTTCTTCATTTAGATCCTGTAGAAAAAATGCATTGTGGCCCCTTATGGAATGAATCATGTAGGACCCCTTCCAAAGATTTTCGAATTTTCCATGTTTCCCTTTCTCTTCCCTTCTGGAATCCCATTTTAGAACTAGATTTCCAACTTGGAAGTCATTTGCTTTGGTCCTTTTATCAAATAATTTCTTGATCCCTTCTTGGACTACTTGTGTCCTTTTATATACTTCCTCTCTTGACTGTTGCAAATGTATGGTCTGATTGATCCTCCTTTGCATATCATTTTCTTCAGCTTGGACCTCTTGAAGGAGTTTCATGACTGGAACTCCTAGGGATGTTGGGAAGACTGCATCCATGCCATAAACCAACTGATAGGGAGACATGCTGATAGACCTTTTAGTGGTCAATCTATCAGCCCATAAGGCATGGACAAGCTTGCTATGCCAAGATTTCTGGTTCTGTTCCAACAATTTTTTGATGATATTAACAAGGCTTTTGTTGGAGGATTCAGCTATACCGTTTCCTTGGGGGTATTAGGCAGTGGAATGGCCTAATGTGATCTAATATTTATGGCAGAAACCTACCAACCTCTTCGATTTGAAGGCAACACCATTGTCTGTGATTATTTTCCTAGGACAACCAAATCTGGACAGTATGTTGGTTTCAAGGAATTTGATGATGACAGAGTCAGTAGCATTCCTAGTGGGTATGGCCTCTATCCATTTGGTAAAATAATCAGTGGCTGTGAGGATCCATCTGTGTTGGGCTGAGGATGATGGGTGAATTTCCCTAATTAAGTCCAAGCCCCATTGTTGAAAGGGAGCCTCAACACTGATAGGTTGCAAAGGTAGTGGTAAAAGTTTTCTCCTACCCTCAAAAATCTGGCACTTATGGCAGGACATGAGTAACTTATGGGTGTCCTGGAAGAGGTTGGGCTAATAGTATCCAGTTCTAAGGATCTTGTTTGTTGTGGTCTTCCAGTTAATATTTCCTCCACATTCTCCCTCATGTAGCTCATGCATGATTTTTCCTACATCAACCTCAATTAAACATTTAAGTAAAATCCCCACAGCATTTTTCCAATACAAAACTCCATCTAATATACAATAATTTAAAGCCTTCTGTTTGAAAAATCTAGCTTTTGTTTTTGACAAAGAAGGAGGAGCATTCAGATAAATCAACACGTATATGATGTCAGCATACCAAGGAGAGTTCATGAATGTTTCTTCAATGAATGGTGTTGTGCATTCTTCTATTTCTTCCAAAACATCTACTGCATTCATGTCTAAAGCTTGAAAGTTTGACTCAGCCATGAGTTTTGCTAATCCTTGCCCTTTGGTGAGTTTGGTGGGCCTGATCTCTAAATCATATTCTAGAATAGTGGCAATCCATTTTCCCCTTTTACCATCAGGGTCCTGACTTAGAATATCTTTGACTACAGTGTGTGGCACAAAGGCAATGATATGTGAATGTAAAATGTACACTCTAAAGTCCTTTAATGCTTTTACCAGCGCTAAGGCTTACTTCTCCATGATATTATATTTGAGTGGAGCATCTCTCAAAGCCTTACTAAAGAAGGATATTGGTTTTTCCTGCCCCATGCTATTCTTTTGCAATAATACTGCAGCTATGGTATGTTCAGATGCAAAAGAGAAGATATAGAAATCTTTGGTGAAATCAGGACTAATGAGAACCAGTGTTTGAGTGAGGGCTTGTTTTACCAGTTCAAATGACTGTTTATCTTGCATTGTCCATTTAACACCTACTTCTTTCCTAAGCATATTATTGATGTTTCTTAATATCTCAACAAGGTTGGGGATGAACCTCCTTAAAAAAATTATCTTCCCAATAAAATATTGCAATTATTTGAGGTTTCTTAGGTGGCTGATATTCAATATGCCATCAATCCTTTTAGGGTCTACTTTGATCCCTTCTTCAAAGATTATGTGACAAAGGAGCTTTCCTTATTGGAGGCTAAAGAGTTTCTTTTTGAGATTCAAAGACAAGCCAAACCTTCTACATTTCTTGAAAACCTTTCTTAAATGGACCAAATGTTCTTCATCAGTTTTGGAGAAGACAGTAATATCATCAAGGTAAATGATTATAAAATAGTCTATGTGTTCTGAGAAGGCTATGTCCATGGCCCTCTGGAAAGTAGCCCCTGCATTCAACAAACTAAATGGAATTATGACATACATGAATGCCCCCCAAGGTGTAATAAAAGTAGTTTTATGTTGATCACTTAGGAGTACCAAAACCTGATTGTAACCTGAACCTATCCAACAATGATATTCTTTTAGACCCAACCAGATTTTGGAGTATGTGATCCATCTTTGGCAGGGGGTAATTATCTTTCAGGGATTCTCTATTTAGATTCTTGAAGTCAATACACATCCTAATTTCCCCTGTCTTATTCCTAACAGATACTAGGTTGGAAACCCATTCTGAGTATCTGAGAGGAACTATGATCCTAGCGTCGTACATTTTCCTAATCTCTTTCTCTACCGAAGGCAGTAAAACGTGGTTTATCCTTAGTTTCTATTTGAAAAGCTTCTGATTTTCCTTAAGAGGGATTTTATGTTGGATGATGCAAGTATCATAAGATTTCAGATCTTTATAGTTCCATGCAAACACATCTACGAATTCTTTGAAAAGCGCTATGTACTATTGTTTGACATGGGTAGGGAGGGTACTAGACAACTTGATCATTTTGTGTTCAGCGGGGCTGCCTATGTTATGTTCCTCAACGTTAGTCTCTATAGGCTCTGTTTTCGGTTCTTTGGCCACGTCGTTGAAATCGAATAGTTGTTCTAATGGTGCAAGGCCTTTAGGTATAGTATCACCTTTACATTGTAAAACGCCAAGGTCCATTTGTTCTGGGTTGTCACATAAATCTGCTTTAAAAAGGTGCTAAAACTGATTTATATCAGCAGAAAGGGAGGGCTCTGTTTCAAGGGTTTGTTCCTTATTGCCACAATCCTTTTCATGGCTAGAACTTGGTGTTGCTGTGGAAAATTCATTCCTTCACTGCAAGAAATAATTTATGTGTTTATAATTTTCAAACACTTGCCAATAATCTTCATTGTCAGGCACTGCTGGTCTGTTTTTCACCTTTATATTGAATTATTCATTTATCTGTGGTATTTGGCAGTTTCTGGCAACAAAGGCAAGCTCATTAGCTTGATGATTTTGAGCTCTTGGTACGAAAATGAGTTCATAGTTTTCAAATGTTTTAAGGAGATCAAGGGCGGCATTTCTATATTCTCTGAGTCTGGGGTTTTTGGCTAAATATTCCCCTTTGATTTGCCTGATGATTAACTCAGAATCCCCTTGGAATAATATATTTTTAACCTCTAATTCTTTGAGCAAATGCAAGCCGAGGATGAGGGCTTCATATTCTGCAAGTTATTTGTGCATGGGAAATCTAGTTTATAGGAGTGTCCCTTATTTTTGTTATGTACCCATACACTAGCCCCTGAACCAGCCTTGCTACAAGAGCCATCAAAATTCATCTTCCAGAGTATTTATATCTCATTCTCTTTTTCTTTTTGCTGCCCAAGGCTGCTGAGATTTGGGACATTTCCTGGTTGAGTGAAAGGTAAATTTAAATGTTCTGGTGCACTGATTTCTTGCTTATTTTCCTTTTCTTGTTGGGTGATTTCATCTTTGTTGAATAATATAAAGGAATCTAAGTCTGAATGTGTGGAATAGACAGGCGAGTTGTTGGATTTGTCTTTGTTGCTCACCATGTATTTCATGAGGGATTCCCTATATAATCTTTTGGTTTGACTAAACACTAGTATGGTGGAATAGGACATATCCATTTGAAGGCTCCCCTGAACTTTGGCTCCCCATGATCTAGAAAAAAGCATGCCATATTTTGGGGGAATGTTAGCTACCACTATATCCATCACTAGGCTTTTAGCAGGAATTTGTGACAGGTTAACACACAGATCTTTGATTAAGCCCAAGCATTTGACCCTTCTTGCATCAAAAGAGTATAAGTCTTTATATGGTCTAGTAATTTCTAAGCCTAGGCTTTCCATCACTACTTTGGGCATAAGGTTATGTGATGCTCTGGAGTCTAACATGGAATTGTGTAGGACATTATCATGTATGTTTAGACTGACATAAAAGGGAGGGACAACCCATTCTTGGTATTTTCCTTCAATTCTAGGGCCAAACAACAGTTCTGGTTTGTCATCTGTCAAGTTTAAAGTATCAGTATCGATATTTATATTCAGAGCTTTCAAGACTTGATTTTTGTACACATCCTGAGTTACCAGTTCAGCTAGAGGCATGCTAATTTTAATCTTGGAAATTTCACCTTCAAGGCTGAAAGGAAGTGTTGTTTTCGGCATATTCACATCTGTTTTTTCACTTATGTTTCTTTCAGCAATTTTGGCTGGCTGAGTTTTATCAAGACTGTTAGTTGGGACTGTTTTGATAGCGCCACTAGAAGAAGTACTAGGGCAGCTCTTCTCAACACTTGATTGTTTTCTTTTGTCTCTATTTAAAACAATTTTCTTGGCCAGGGTGTTGGTATTATTAGCTAATTTTTTAGGCTGATTTTCTGAGGTTTTTTCAACAGCAGTGCTAGTGTTCTTGTCTTTAGCAATTTCTGTGTTCTTTTTGCTCCTGAGATCATATTGTCTGTTAACTTCCATAATTGCGTTTTTGAACCCCAACCGATAATATTCTGACTTATCCTGATTGTGTTCATTTTGTTCTGATGAGAAAAATCCCCGTTCTTCCTCAGTGAGGAAGATATCATCTCCGTCATCAGATCCTATCAAGTTCACATGATTTTCTTCCAGCCTGTCAGTCTCCCCTTCATCTTCTTGTTCTACATAGTTTTGTTGAAAGGGAGGCTTAATTTGTTGGTCATTGTCTTTATGCTTATCTTGATTGGAATTTCTCCTAGAGTTCTGGTTCTGATTCTGAGGCTGGTTCCTATTCTGAGCATTTTCTTAGACAAGCAACCTCTCCATCATTCTTTCCAACCTATCGAGGTTCTTGGCTAGATGGTCTAATTTTGAGTCATATGTGGAAGGTGTAGTGTCTTCCTTATATGTTACTTTCTTTTCATCCCTCATCCTTGCTCTTTTCTCAATCAGATTTTCTTCCACACTAAGAGCTCCCTTCTGCATGTCTTCTAGAGTTAAGGGATCCCTTTCTCTTAGCTGATAGGCCATTTCGGGATCAAATCCTTCAAGGAATTTGGCCAAGGCTGAGCCTTGTGGAGGCTTCAAATCTGGGGGTAGTGCGTTATACACACTATTAAATCTAATGCAATAAGCTTGTACACTTTCCCCAGTGTTTCTCTTGAGGTTGTTGTAATCTGACAGTATTTGGAGAGGGTTCTTCCTAGTTTCCCACTTGTTTATGAATGTTTGATGTAAATTAGGGATGTCATGTATGCTATGGGGAGTAATGCCTTTGAACCATTTTTTGGCTTCTCCTCGCAAACTCTGAGCAAAAATTCTCATTTTGATGGTCTCATCTTCTATTTCCATATAATCGAAGGCATCATTCGTCTTGTCTACATGCTGTTGAGTAGTGGTGGGTTCATTTCCATTGAAATGGGGAATTTTGGACTGGTATTCATTGGGTAAAGGAACCAAAGGTTGGGGCAACACTAAAGGAGCGTACCAGGCTGCCATGGCTAGAAAAAGTGGGGGATTTACAAGAGGCAGATTTACAAGAGGGAAAGTGGGCTGAGCTGGAGTGCTTTGAACAGTGTGTGTGTGAAAAGGAGTGGAAGAAACACTTGGGCCAGCCAAATGATGATGAGAAGATTTGTTATGGAAGGAGCTGAAACGATGAAGAAGCTAAGAATCAGGTGGAGTAGAAGGTGAAGCTTCTCTGCTAAAGCTCTGTTGCAAATCTGTGGGTTCAAAGTTAGCCTGATTTAAATCACTCTGAGGCTTGCTTCTAAATATGTTTTTGGTGTGAGGTAAGTCAAACTGAGGATCTTTCAATACTCTGAGATCTTCAGGGACAGACCTTGTTCTTGAGATGGTCTTATCAGTAGTTGGTTTTCCAGATTTAGAAGTTCGCCACAAAATTCTTTCTGGATTATCAACTATGGTGGGAGGATTAGGATCTATATGGGATCTAGTATTGACTCTATGTGATGCCAGATTTCAATTTCCAAAATTTAGAGAGGCTGAGGCTTTCAAACTGTTTTCCTCTCACGGTGATTTCTATAGGCCTACTGGGGCTAGTGGAGTCGCCAGGTGGAAATTTTTAGTCTTTTTGAGAGTAAAATGTTTATGGTCCACCATCAATGTTTATTATGAAATCAATCTGAATGTTTTTTGGGGTTTTCTTAGTTTCTATGGTTGTTGAAGGACTAAAGAGTCTATAAGAGCTTGCTAGGCAACTATGAACTTAGAGGTCCCACCATGATTGCCAAGATGTTGGGGTCCTATGATTTGGATGATTTTCAAACCAAATGACAAGGCAACATATAAGCCAAGCTTTAGAGCTCTAGGATCTAGCCCTCCTAGTCTCAGAGAGGGATCTCTCAATATGTTTGTGAGGATATAGCTTGATTCTTTTAAGAGGTTGATTTTAGGCTAGTTATGAAGTGCAAATTTGTTTGTTTGTTGGTTGGACAAAGATGATCTAGGCAGCATAGATAGAGTGTGGAAATTTACAAGCCATTTGGCAATGGAGTCATGTGGAAATATAAACAGTTTCGATTGATGAATTTGGGGAACCAAAGGGCAAATCTAACTTGGTCAATGGATCTGTGGAATCATATAGGTGGGATGAGATGAACATCAAGGATTTGGAACAAAAAGTAGAGCTTTAAGGGATGTTTAAGACTCCTTAATTATGTATACCTTTCAACGAAGGGACTTGCAACACCATCTAAACATAAAGAAATATTAAATAGCCAGGTCTAACCATGAATTCTACCAACATACTTTATGCAGATAACATAAACAAGACAGACTTTTAAGTAAGACAAAGAAGGAGAGGAACACTCTGTTTCTTCTAATTGTTTCACTTAAAGGAGTTAGAAAACATATAAGAAACACAATTAATTGCATTCATAAAAGGGGAACACCCAGATATCTAAGACTACAATTAATAAGACCTTTGAATACAACTATATCAGCAAGAAACAGAGGGTAAGATCAGAACAAATCCTCTCTGCCAAGCTACAGACAATAGCATTTGAAGGGTGTTTTCAGGAATAGCTCTTAAGAGGCAACAAGCAGACAGGGCAAACCATAATTCAACCTTGAAAACAAATATTTGAACTATTCTAAAATAAACAAACTTAAGGGTTTTAAAAGTAGTAGAACCACTCAATAAAACCTTTTAGCAGATGAAAACATAAAGGCAGTGAAGAGTAAACAGGCCTAAGGTGCTTCTAGGAGACCTTTCTTAGCCTAAGATTTTTACTCTACTGCAAGCAAACCATAATGGAACAAAGAGAAAAACAGGAAAAAACATTAACGAATAGAGAGTACTTCACCAAAACCAAGCTCAGGGATCCAATGATCTGGCCTCCTTCATCAACAGAAAAGCAAAGACATCCACACTTCTTCAAAACATCAATTCTTCTTCAAAACAGTAGTCTATGTATTAATTCAAATTTCATCAAATGCCAACCCTTTACAATGAGCTTTCCATGAATACATATAGGTGAAATGAGGAAGAGTGTTGCAGAAATGGTAATAAATATCAATTAAGACAGAGTGGGAGAGGAGTTTGAATGCCCATTCTGCCTAATAACCATTTCCTTAACTGATTGTACCATTTCAGTAGTTTTTCCTATCTGTGATGCATGTCTGGTAGGCTGGTAATAACTCTGAGGCCTGTCCTTTGAAGTTATCTCGGTCTGGAGTACTTTTTTTGACCATTTTTACAAGTGAACTGTCATTTTTTGGGATTTTGTAGTCCCATGCTTGCTTAGTAACTGCTCTGACAATTTTAATGAGGTTCTGTCGGCACGGTGGCTATCACGGTGTCTCTGGAAAGGTAATGCAGACTGTAGGTGTCCTTATGGGCTTCTGAGAAGGCAATAGCCTCATCGATGTGTCTTTGACTTTATCTCTTCAAAAACTCATTTTTAGCTTTAAATTGTGTTTGTGTCTTTATCCTTAACTTTTTTGGTTAGGCCTTTGATCGTCGAATTTATGCTTTGAACTTCAACTTTCACTGATCTCCTTTGTGTACAGGTGGCTATGTCGGAGGGTTTGCTGTGTAAACATGTCCATAAATTATTTTATTAAGCTTTGAAATTCAACCATTTGGCCCCTTTGCCACTGTTTCCTTGGCTGTGGGAGACTTGTGGATTAATCCACCATTAAACCTGCACACAACGACAAACTGTTAAAATAAAACCTGCGATGGGGGATAAAACTGCTTCAGAGGGCTTTAGTAGAGGCAGAGGAGCGATTGCAAAGAAAGTGTATGCAGCAGAGAAAGGTTTCATGGCGCAACACCACGAAAACTAGGGTTCAAATTGAGTTTGGCGTGAAGATTTGGAAAGGCAGTATTAGAAAACCAACGGCATTTTTCGTGTGGGGTGCAGGCAGTAAGTGGTTTGGGACTGATCGAACGTGATACGGTCCAATGGCTGACACGTATGCTCCTGAAAACCGCCTATTTCATGTTCAAAATGCTTGATAAATTATTTTGGTGAAATGAACGTGAAATTGAATGCTAATCGTCTGATCTAGGGGGCCAGATCTACGGCTGTAAGCAAGTGCGAAAAATAGAGAGATGCGATGAAATATATGGTGGGACCAAGCTAAGGCGTGTCCAGGGAGAAAAATAGTCCCTCTTCACGTTGAAAATGGGTTTTGGATAGAAATGAAAGAGTGGGCGAAAAAATGCATGCGGGCCATTGGATCTGAGGGGGGAGACATATCAACGGTGGGGATTGGAAGGAAACATGGTGGAAAGGCCCAGTGTGGTAGAGTGGGACCAGCGGGACTATATGGAAATTGAAAGAAAATACACCAGCGGGGGCGTTTATATAGTTATTATGTTTATTGATAATGTCCATGGGCGAAAGAAGGAGAATCAATGTGGGTCGTCAGATCTGAAGGATGGACGGCGAAGATCAATTCGGCGGATCGGCAATTAGATGAGCAGAGGGTCCGGGGATAAGGCCTTTGGATTTGCGATGAACGATGGCCGATGGGAGGGATAATGCGATGGACGGAGGTCCGTAGGATCAGGATTGGGATCAACGTCTAGGATTTGGTCGGGGCATCGCATATCGGCGGAGCGAGGAGATGCGAGAAGGAAACAGGGGAAGCTTGATGCGATGAGGGATAGCGCAGACCGTCCGATTAAGATCGGGATGGACGGTTGAGATGGAGTCGGGGGATCGCATCGGCGGAGAATAAAGGGAAAGAGATGCGGGACCGGTGGAAAGCAGATTTGCGATGGGGCGACACACTGATGGTCATTAGATCTGCGAGATCAACGACGAAGATTTTCCCAGGAGTGAAACCATTGTGCGGGGGAGAAAATGAAGAACAAAGGAAAATGGTCACGGGTAAAGGGAAAAAGGCCAAAATGCGATGGGCTTAGTTCTCTGGTCACAGGGCCTAGTTTTATTGTGGCAAAAGGGGTTCGGGGCTTAAGCGGAAGGGGCTTAAGGCCTAAAGGGAGTGGAAAAGGTTTTTCTAAGGTTTTTATGGGTTTTTTATGGATTTTTCAGGTTCCGGGTGAAGTAAAAGGGGTCTTAAAACCAAGTAAAAAGGGTTAAATAGTTTTAAAATGAATTTTAAGTAAAATGAGGGTAATGACGGAGAAAAAGGGGCAATTGTGAAGATGAAATGGGAGGAATTAAGTGATGGAAAATGGGGCCTTTAGAAAACAGTTTTTCTTTGGAAACAACAGGAATTTGAAGGATTTCTTGTGGAACAGCAGTGAAGATGACTTGTAAGATAAAAGACACCAAGAAGGCTGCAAGAACTAGCAGTTTCACATGAAGATTTCTTCTTGAAGGCTTAAGAACATATTTAGCCATCATTTGGTATAACATAAATTATAGATTGCTAAAAATCCTTTCAAAACTGTGCAATTCTCATAGTCAATCGTTTGGTAGTTTTACTACATGCGAGAAACCTACTAATAATACAACTGATAGTTAACATCCCTTTAACCTCTGTCTCAACTAGGTCTCCATCAGAACTGACATGCATGAAGATATTAATAGTAAATCATCAGTTACATGATATATCACTACATGAGAATTAAATCTAATTTAATTCACTTAACCTCTCACTAGTGCAACAAACAATCACAACTAGATAAATTAATTTTAACTCAGCTAATTGAGTTAACTTATTTCTCATGCATTAAAATAATGCACTAACTGCAACTTGGACTCAATAACTAATAGAATCACTCTTCATACTTCACCAGCCACCCTCAACTTGAAATTCATGAGCTAACTGAGTTTATCACACTTAGTTAACTATTACAAGTGATTATGACATAAGATTACAATTTATCATTCAATTTAATTAAGGGAAATTAAATTAGACACACATTTCTTGTTGACTTTTCAACACTCCTTCTCAACAAGAAAGGGATTATCATCTACCCTGATCATGCCTCTATGGTATTCGAATTTTCTCCTCGCGAGCACCTTCGTCAGAATATCTGCATCATGATCCTCTGTGGGAATGTACTGAAGTAACATAATGCATCTCTAAACACAAACTCTGAGATGGTGGTACCAGATGTCTATATCCTTGGACCTATCATGGAATACGAGATTAAACGAGAGTTTAACGCAACTCTAGTTATCACAATCTATCACCGTCGGATCCATCTGATGACCAAACAAACCAACCAGGATCTTCCTCATCCAGATGGCCTCACATGCATCCTGAATGGCTTCCATGTACTCTTCCTTGGCTGAACTGAGTGCCACAGATCTCTGCTTCCTATTGTACCAAGAAATTGTTGTCGATCCTATGCTGAAGATCCCTCCTGATGTGCTCTTTCTGTCTGAAGAAGTGCCTACCCTATCTACATTGGTGAAGCCTTGAAGCTTCACTCCCTCTGTCCATCTGTACCATAATCCATACTTTGTAGTGCCCCTAAGATATCTCAATACATGCTTCCCCGCCTTCCAAAAGAGCTTGGTAGGCTTAACCATAACTTGACTCAACTGGTTAACTGCGTAGAAAATTTCTAGTCTGGTGTTCACCAAGTACATGAGTGAACCCAAAAGCTGCCTGTAAATAGTAGTATCCACTACCTCACCTGATGTAGCACCCTACTTCCTCCAGTTTCCTGCAAGAGGAGTCTCCATGGGTTTACAACTCTCCATGTGAAACTTTCTCAGAATCTCTTTGGCATACTTTCCTTGAGAAACAAATAGCTCCCCATCATGCTGCCATATTTCCAAACCAAGGAAATAGTGAAGGAGTCCCATGCCCTTCATCTCAAACTCTCTTGCAAGACCCTCTTTACAAGAAATTATGAGTTGCTCATCACCTGTCAAAATAAGATCATCCACATAAAGTACGATAATCAAAGCTTACCATCAAGCAAAATCTGGTACATGTTCGCATCCTCTTCACTCTTTGTGAAGCCCAACCTAGTGAAATAGCTATCAATCCTGGTGTACCAAGCACGAGGTGCTTTCATCGGCCCATGATATAGTGCTCTCTTGATTCTGCAACCATGTGACTCACTGTCAAAGGTCTCAAAACCTTATGGCTGCTATATGTACGCTTATTCCTCAATAACTCTATTGACAAATGCAGTTTTCACATCCATTTGATGTATTTGCTACCCCATCTACGCTGAGAGTGCAAGGATAGATCTAATCGATGAGTACCTCGCAACCAGTGAAAAATTCTCCTCATAGTCATTCCTCTCAACTTATGAGAATCCCTGGGCTACAAATCTAGCCTTTTCCTTCTCCACACTCCCATATGTTAATTGCTTCACCTTGTAGATCCATCTAGATCCAACCACTAATTTCTCGACTGGTCTTGGGACAAATTCCCATGCACTTTTCTTGATGATAGAGTCCTACTCCTCAACCATGGCGTCAACCAAAATTAGTTGATGCACTGCTTCGTTAAAAGAGGATGGTTCTGTCACAATACACTTGCTCATAAGTGCCATGTATCTAGTAAACATGTCTAGAGACTGTCTCTATCGGCGTAGTGATGTAGGTGCTCCTACATGTTCTGTCACATCAAGTCTCAATCTATCAGCTTCTGTGGTGCACCTTCTACCATGTCTGGTGGGTGGCTCTACATGAGTGTTTTTTGGCACTCCATGATTATCCGCATGTGGCTTCTCCATATCTTGAGTTTCATCCTTTAGAACCAAGAGTTCCTCCTCTGCATGCAAATCAAGCTCCCTCTCAAGGGACAATCGCATGGCTTTCTCCTCATCAAATTTTATATCCCGTCTCACAACAGTCCTCATGTTGTTTGGAAAATACACCCAATAGTTGTGGGGAGTATCATTGTACCCCAAAAATATCCCAATCTTGGTTATTGGTTCTAGCTTCTTCCTAGAATATTTGGTCACATGGAAATAGACAGTTGAGCCAAAAAAATTTAAAATATGAAATATCAAGTTTCTTACCAGAAAAAGCCTCCTCTGGTGTACTCATGAAAAGTATCCGATGAGGACTATGGTTTTGCACAAATACCGATGTGTTTCATGCCTCTTCCCACAGATGCAACAGTAGGCCTTGATCATGCAACATCGCTCGTGTCAAACTCGTAATTGTTCTATTCTTTATTTCTGCGACCCCATTCTATTGTGGCTTATGAGGCACAATCAAATCTCTCTGAATTCCTTCTTTGCTACAGAAGTTCTTGAATTCATTAGAGATGTACTCACCACCATTTTCGCTCCTCGGAGCCTTCACATGCTTCCCCGTGTCTTTCTCAACCAATGCTTTGAACTCACAAAATTTTGAGAACGTTTGATCTTCCTTCTGCGTGAAGTAGATCCAACACTTTCTAGAAAAATCATCAACAAATATAACATAATACCTGTGCTTTGTTGTCTAAGCTGTAGAGAATGGTCCACACACGTCTGAGTGAACTCTCTAAGGGATTCCCGCTGCTTGGTTCTCATTCTCGTGAAAAGTGGCTTTTGCATACTTCCCCATGGTACATCCCTTGCATGTGTCTATCTGCAGAAAAGTACCCTTTAGAAGCCCCGTAGAAATATATTGCATGACATTCAAAGCTCCGCGGTGTATATGGCCCAACCTCCTATGCCATAACTCACCCTCATCCTGGCTCACCACTTTTTCTGATTTAACCATCATTATTGCATAGCCATCTACATCAAGTTTGTAGATATTCTTCACACGAATCCAAATCTTCTTGGCTTGTCCCATGGTTTTGTGATGAAGGAATGCTTTCCCTTCACTGAAAAACACATCATAACCTCTATCCTCCAACATAGAAATTGAAACAAAATTATTTTTCAAGCCTGGTACATGCATGACATATTTTAATAAGAATTTTTTACATGACTGTCTCTAGAAGGTAGCTGTACCAATCTCGGTAGCGCTATACCTCCCGTCATCACCCATTTCGATATGCATATGGAGATCCTTCTCCTCCAAGCTACTGAAAAGTTATTTTTTCTCCCATCATGTGGAAAGATGCACCACTATCCAAGTACCACACTAATCCCATCGCACTAGACACCATGCATGCGATGAGAGAGAAGCCCAACTCAAATTGCGAGGCTAAAGCCTCACTAGATGCAGATCCTGAAGCCTTCTTGTTATTCTTCTTTTGTGGAAAATTAGTGGCATAATGTACATGCTCATGATGGTGAAAACACTTCACTCTGGACATGTCATGCTTCTTTCCTTCTTTGCCGGTCTTAGATTTGGAATAGGATTTCTTTCCTTTCCCCTTCTTTTCCTTACTAGCCAAGGTGCTATTTTCCTCATCATCTGTCTTAGATGAGGATCCATCCCTGGTATTTCGCCTGAATTCTTCTTACACCAAATTTGACCAAAGTGGCTCCCAATATGGTAGGTTCTCCATCCCATTGATAGAGTCCTAATAACTATGCCAACTCTTGGGAAGGCCTAGAAGAGATAGGCTCACCAAGTCATCATCCACTATAGTAATTACGAAACTCCCAAGCTTATCTCGACATTGGACAAACGTGGTTAAATATTTCGGAATAGTGTCTCCTTTCTCCATTTTGATTTTCCTGAGCCTGTCCTTCAGTGCCAATTTTTATTTGGTTACTTCTACTCTAAAATAGAACTGTCAAAGCCTTCCACATTACATATGGAGTTGCTTTTCCATGGAGGCTTGATACAATGTGGTCTCGTACTCCCTCTAATAAGATCCTCCTCGCCTTTGCAACCTTATTTTTCCAAGCATCAACAAGAGCAGTGTCTGATGCTGCGGGCTTGGGAATGTCATTATCAATTAATTATTTCAACCCGTTGTCCTCTAGAACTTCCTCCATCCTGCATTCCCCACAATATAATTATAACTGCACTCAAGTGCATATTCCAATCTCAATCCATTGAAAGCCATCTTGATCTTCCTGTCGCACCAAAGAATATTTTTGCAAATTCGAATGTTATTCAACAAAAAATCAATTTCTTCTCCACTATAGTGATTTCCTACGCTCCGATACTAGGTACAAATTATACAAACAATATGTATACCAATGGATTCAATCCAATCATGCGATATGCTAAAGCAAGATATTGAATCCTTCTACAAATTAATTTGTGGAAAATAAACACGATCACCAATCACACCAAGTAAAGAAAGAATCAAATCAAACCACAACACAGATATTTTCCTGGGGAAAGCTTACTTCTCCAAAGCCCTCTATCTTCTATTATATATTCACCAATGAATCATGAAACAATTACAATGCACTCTTCTCACAAGAGTCTGTTTCACTCTCACAACTGTCTCACACTTATCCAGACAAAATCGACCAACACTTAGCTAATTTTCAACCTCTACTCAGCCTACCTTGCTTGTGCAATTCATGTGGAATGAAATCCCTATTTTTTTGGAAATTGAGCCTTCCAAAATTGCGTAATTGATCAGATTTGGATCAAGGACCTAAATGATAGCTCAAATTTCAAAGTTTTTGAAAGAGTGCCAAACCTGAGTGACCGGATATATCTCGTCTTCCTAATTCCGGAACCATAAATGGTTCAAAAAACTGACACCGTATGAATAAGTTATCGCAATTTAAAAAGTCCAGTAAACTGCAATTTTTGGCTTTTGACCAAGTTTGACTGGGTATTTTCAAAGTAAAAAAAAAAGAGAGAATATTCTAGGGAATATTCTTGGAATATTCCTCAAAATATTCCCTAGAATATCCCCTCCCGGCCAGTCATATCATGACAAGTGGCACCTTATTATTGGGCATATGGTTATTTTATCCAATCAGGAGTTGTCGCGTGGCAGGCCTGGAGGCCGCCACGTGGCCCATGAACAGTGGTGTAAATTTTTTTGGAGTGGACTAGATTCGATTGCACAAACTCCTACCCGCAAAGCCAACACCTTAACCACTCACTCTACCATGTTTCTTAACATGTAAGGTTTGCCCGTTTTATTTAAAGTTTAACTGTTTGAAGCTTGGGTGTTCAGAGGGAACAACCCTGAAGGCCAGCCCGTCCCCATATGTCCTTAGTGTCAGGACCCAGAGCCAACACAACCTTCGGAAGTTAAACTCCGCAATATCCGTTGTTACAACAGGTTTCACATGGTTTGTTCTCCGCACGGTTAGTTTGCCAGCGGTTTCGGCTAACACAACATTAAACTCGATTTCAATGCCATAACCCCAATTATCCAGAGTCCGCCATGGTTTTTTAACCATATGGTTTGGACATGTGTCCAACCACTTAAACTAGAAATTTATTATAAATGGTTAGAGTTGGTGGAGATATAGAGGCGTGCTCCAAATTTTAGGAATTGGCTGAATTTAACCACAAATAAGTGCAGTTCACCATTTTAGTGGAGGATTTTTAGGGGTCACTGGACAAATTTGGTTTAGGCTCTATCTTGAGCTAGATTCAACCATTCTGAGTGTGAATAGTCAATTTCGACTATCTCAGACATTATAGACTCATTGGTGAGGGTTGCAGAACCATCAGGACTTTTGAGCAGGTTTTTGCTTCAGAGAAGTTCTAGGGTCCACCAGGGACACCAGGGGCCAACAGCAGTTTGAGGCCTAGCCAGAGCAACTAGAGGCCTTTCTCCACAATAAAATAGTCAATTTTGGATTTTTCATACATTATGGAACTAATGGTGAGATTTTCAGGACCAATAGAGGACTTTTGGAGGCCAATATGCTTCAGAGAAGTTCCAGGGGTCACCAGTGCCATCAAATGCCAACAGGAGAATGAGGCCTATCCAGAGCAACCAGTATCCATTCTCAGCAAACCAATAGTCATTTCTGACTGTATTTATACTTATGAATCCATTTATGGAGTTTTTAGAAGCTTTTGAGGACTTTTAAAGTCGAGATTCTTCATAGAATTTTTCAGTGACCCTAGAGCCAGGGGGTGCCACCAGGTGTTGGAGGTGAAACCGGAGCAGTTGGAGGCCAATTTTTGCAAGTGAATAGTCTATTATGACTATTTTGGACATTTTGAATCTAATTAATGGATTTTTAGAAAAAATTTAAGACTTATGAAGGTTGAAAAGCCACAGGGAAGTTTTGGGCAACCTAGGGCCAACAGTGGATGGAGGCCTAGATTGGGGATGCAGTGCTCACTTTGAGAAAATCATCAGTCTATTTTGGAGGTATGATGTATGTTGGAGATAGTAGAGAATAGTAGATAAGTTTTAAGGGATAGAAAATGATTTCATAAAGTGTTAGTGCCACAGAGAAGCTCCGGGAAGCTTAAGGCATCGACAGCAGAAATCAAGTCTAAGGGAGTCGAGGTTCTTTCTTCAGAGTGATGAAAACCATGACAGGGGTATGATGATGTTCTAATCCCAATGTTTCAGTTCAGATAACCATTGGATTTGAGTTATTAACTTGTAAAATAAATTTCACATCATAATCCCAAAGAGCCAAATCAGTTGACATAGGCTCAAGGAGATGTAGCCCATGATATTCGGGTGAATACTATATTAAATTTGTTGTTATGTGTTGATGCTTATTTGATGAATTATATGTTTGTTGCACATGCTTAATATCAGCAAAAAAAAATGTTCTTCAAGCACTTAAATAGTAAAAAAAAAACATACACTTGTTTCAAGTATAAAATTCCGCAAAGTCAAGAATAAGCTAGATCTTTATTTTTTTAACTGAGTGGGAGGTGCTTGCGCATAAGAATTTGAAGTTATCCACCCATTTTCAGTTCAGGTTGGTATCAGAGCATATTTTCTTGCTTGACATAGCACAAGTTTCTTATTTTACTTGAAAGGTGTTTAACAGTGTGTTGTCACTCTTAGAGACAACCTTGAGTTGCGAAAGACCAGTGCCTAAGACATCTTAAAAGCAGGAGGACATCTGGGTATTCTTAATGTTATTTGACATGATCCTCCTAGATATTATTTGGATGGAGTTATTTTATATGTGGTTCTAGATCACAGGGAGAATAGAGTAATAATAGTGAAATATGATTGTGAGGAGTGAGGTTTGCTCAGAATGGGCTTGTGGCTGTCTTAAAATGGGATTTGTTGCAAATAGGGCCAGATGTGAAACCAACAAACAATCTTTAAAGTTAATCGGGATTACGACCATGAAGAAAGAGGATGGTAAGTGAAAGAGAGGCAGGCTTACAAGATATAAGAGTCCTCCCTTCAAGGACTTAAGAGGAAATCGGTAAAGAGAAAGCACTTGGAATAGTAATCATGCACCGAGCTTATTTAAGGTAATGTTATAGATCATCCTACGAGTATCATTCAAGATAAATTCATACATAACCTATAAGCCACCCGAATTTCGAAAGAATGATAATGGGATGGAAAACATAATGGAATAGAGCATTAAATTGAACCAAAAAAAACAGAGACATATAAATTGTTTATAAGTCTAGTAGGAATCCATTCTTGCAACAAACATTCGTTATATTATTTCTTCAAAACGTCTCTTCAGATATACATTAATAGAAAATGTCAAAACTACAAAATGTGTTATGCAAACTATACACTTCCCACTTTCAGAGAATTCAGAACCTTTACTTCGTCTGCAATTTGGCCTTTTATAGTTGTTTACATGGATAGCGTGACCAGATATTTCTTCAGACAAAATATTCCCTACTGATATTACAGTTTCCCATATAAATAAAAAATGTTGAGGTGTAACGGCATCTCATCTGAAATAGAATGACCTGACACATACTATAACAAGAACATAACAGAAACATGAAATGCAGAGAGTGCGTAGGGTGAAATCGAGATTTCACCTGATTTTACATTACATAGAAATGTAAAATCAAAATAAAAACAAATGTCGCATGGGACTGATCATGATGTCTATTAGTTGGTATGACAAGGAATTCCCAAGCCTTCTGTGTCGCGTGACCGAACCAAAGACGTGGAGGAGCCATGCTGATGAGGCAGCAGGGGTGGAAATTGCTGTGAAGTAGAGGAAACTAGAGGATTAGCGTATTCATAACACTTTTTCCACAACATTCCTCCGGGTAGCAGTGCCATGGGGTAGGTCTCGAACATTGACTGCAATTGTGTAAGCTTTCTATAGTCCACGCGGACTGCGAAGAATCTCTTGACATGAGCAAGAAGGAATAATTCCTTATGCAGTCCAGCTACTAAGGTATCTTCTTTTAGTCGGGCAGTTTTCTCGAGTGTTATATCTGCCTTGCACATTATTTCTAACATCTTCTGATCATAGCCCGTTAGGGGAAGTATTGATCCTGACTATGGATCCCAGCATGGCAGGAGGCTAGCTTCTACCAACTTGCACCATTCCTGATTGAACCTTTCCATTACCTTCGCCATGAAGGCTAAGAACCCCAATGTGTTCACACATTTTTTCTCTTTCTCAATCATCTTCCTGACATCCATAATTGTCCAAAAATTGTCGATCACTCCCTATGTGCGCAATTCCTCAGATGAAATCTCGTTGAGATATCTAACATATTTCTTTGCTATTGATGCCTTCTCCTCTCCTTCCCTGCATCCAACCTCCAATTGTGCCTTAAAATCGTGAATAGAAATCTTCTTGTCGTGGGTTAGCACGAGGAGCTCCCAATGCTGCTTGACCTCTACTATGATATTACCCTAGACAAGTCGTCTCGCTTCTACCAATGACATGTTACCTTTAATTTGATTTTTTAAGTCTCCGATAGACTTCTCATATCCTTGAATTTCCTTGCAGAGGTTCTCTACCTCTTTCTATAGGGATGAAATTGTCTTTTGATTTTCTTCATAGGCAGCCCTGGCCTCGTCTAGGAGTCGGCGGGTAGTGCATGTTTCATCCTCTGAGATCCTTAAATCTGCCAGTGCCTTAGAGAGTTGCTCTAGAGTAGTCTGTGGATCTTCTAGCACCAGAAATATGCACGTATGTTCACCCCACTTGAGTTGTAGCTCTGAAAACTTCTTGTTTAGCCCAGCGATTTCCTTATCTTTCTGAGTAATCTATTCTTCCTTTTGAGCGAGGGAATCTGTGAGAACTATTTTTTTCCCTCTCCACTTGGGCAAGTTCCTTAGTCTGAATACCTTCATAGCGAGGAATATTCAGTTTTCTCCTCAACTCCTATACCTCTAAATTTGACTTAGTTAGAAGGGCTTGCAATGCTAAATTGGTATCAACACCTTTTCCTCTTATCATTTTTCTGGTGTTCTCCAGCCGAGTAGCCACAGCCTTAGCGCTAGCCCTTTCTTTTCATTGGGTGTCCTTCATTTGATTCATCTTCCTTTCCATCCTCTATAGGGCAACTGTATACTTCACTACCTCAGTCTGTATCATATCCCCGATACACTGGTGCAAATCCATCTTATTCGGCTGGGGAATGCTGCCCATACTTAGAATAATTTCCAAAGCTCTGTATTGGGATCCCGAAGGTGTAGGATGTAAGGCTAACTGCTGGATGGCCAATATGAGTTGCTGTTTATCCATATCTAGGATTGAGGTTAGCCTGGTATGGTGTTTATCACGAACTAAGCAAGTTCAACCCTCAACTTTTCTCTCGTGGACTTGTTCCTGGTCTCAATTTCATCCCTTGCATCATGTTTTCCTAATGTGACCACCTGTGAAAGCTCTGAGGGGGCTTAAGACAAGGCATAATCAAAGGAGAGTAGAAATCTTGGCTTGTCTTTATTAGGACCTTTGAGAAAAGGGACCTCTTCATCAGATAATTCGGCTTCTAGGTCCTATGGTCCTTCAGTTCTCTAGTTTTTGTTGGGGTGTGTTTCCTCATCAACCTCCATGAACCCTTGACTTCCCAAGTGGTCCTCATGTTCTTGATCTTCTGCCTCGACAAGCACATTATCTCATTTTCCTTGAGCAACTGAGGATTCAGCCTCCATTTTTGTATCCAAAGGCCATGTATCAAGGTTAGCTTTCCATTCAATGAGAGGCCTAGGTTCATGCTCATATGTTGTTGATTTAATCTTCTTCTTACTGCTTGTGAGGAACCCCTTAGGATCATAATTCCAAAAATCTCCTTGAGGGATATTCATCTCCCATAACATCCTTTCCACCATGGAGACAACATGCCTTCAATTAATAGTGAAAGGTCCTATAGGAAGTGGGAGCTTGAAGATGTGCCCTTTTTTCACAAGCACGAAGTAGATTTGGTCGGCACTTAAGACTTGACAAATGAACTCGACGGAAAAGATCCTCATGGATGGGAACACGGGCATGTGATAAGGAGGTACTTCAGCACCATAAACCCTAATCTCGATGTGGTCTTCGAATAAGTACCAATCACCTTTGTAATATATTTCACTGAACTAGAGCCAATCCTTCTACTCAGGAAATATTATGGGCGGGGATCTGTCGTGTATGATAGCATAGGCTATGGACATAAAATTGGTAACAAACTTCACATACCCCTTCCCCCCTGGCTACTAGCGAACTGCCGGAGTCCACTCGAAAACAGACTTGGGTTTAGTGTTTCTCCTGGAGAACCTGTTCAGGCCTAGACCTTCAAACTTATCCACATGCTCAAATAGGAATAAATAGAAAACTAGGGACCAATTTTTGAAGGAACAAAAGGAAGACATATCTTGGAACTGGGATTTAATAGCCGAGGCCAAAAAGGATGGGATATCCAAAGGGATCTCAGCCTGCATCATGAGCCATAGGAACCCTAAACCCGCCTTAGTCACCATCTCGGCATCCTCAAAACATATCAGTCTCGAGATAAACTAGAATAGGATGTATGGTGCTACGAAAATATGACAAGGGAATAGAGTCTGTGTGAGGGAAATATAATAGGTGTGCATCAGAAATAATATTGAGGAAACCACACTACTTATCTAAGGGTTGATTCGAGAAATGGCAGGAGAGCGTAACTTCAGAAAACTCGACATAGTCCTGGGCGGGAGGATAGCATAGGGTTTTCCTAATGAGTTGGGGGGTAATCTCCAAAATCTTGGTTCCTCGAGTGGAAATGAATATATCCTTACACTCTGTGTAGGCCTCCCCAAGCCAAACAATGAATTCTGGGAATGGATGGGTCGTCGGGGCAATTTGGTAGTACAACCTTGACTCAACGACTCTAAATACATCTTCGTTCCTTCGCTAAAAATCGAAGAGCTCGACTGTAGTGTGGGCTACATTGAAGGGATAGACTGGGTTGTAGAGTTGGGTGTGAGCGTCAGTGAGGGGCTTAGGTCTAGGAGTAGTCCTGACCTCACGAGCTTGGGGGGTTTCGGGGGCAGAGCGCTTCAATTTTTCCATGATTATTTGAAAACAAAAGTAAAAAGGAAATAACTAAAAGGAAAATGATGAAATACCTGAAATAGCAGTGAGGTAGCAAGGTAAAATGACGTGAGAGTGAAAATCAGCCAGTACTCAAGTTTTAACCTACTTGATAGAGCAAAATACCGGTAAATAACCAGTAAAATTGCACAGTCAAGAGTAAAACACGCTACGGAAAACAAGGTTTTACTGATTATCGAGCCAAGGTGACACTTGTAGGGCTGACGTCGTAAGGACGTCGATAGTGATACATGTGGCACCAGGTGGTTGGATGGCAGCATCAAGGTAGGTGGGGACCACATGCCATACAAGGCAGGTACCGACCTTCATACCGCCCACTAGACTTACCTTACTGTAAAAACATACTTGCGCCAATTACTCAGCTCTGGTGGGCCCCTTAGATCTTTGGTGGGGTGGACGAAGGCCTTCGCCCCCTTTTCTTTCCCCCACAGAATTACTTTGATTGGCCTGAAGAAGAGATGATGTCACCTCCTCCGAGGGGTCGACTTCAGCCACCTTAGCTCCTTTCGGATGCCGACGAAAAGGCTATCAATGGCCAATACTTAGCATGTGGTTCCGCCACGGAACTATGAGCATGCTACCCTTTGATGTCAGACTCTCGATTCCCTTTATCTGCTCACTCGACCGCATTGATTTTTTCCGCGAGCTCTTTCGACCAAATTTCCGCTCGTTATCCTTTGAACCCATGCTTTCTTTTCCTGATAGCTCCTTATATTTTATCAATGATATCACAAGCCAACAGGGTCCATGTCTCATGCATCCTCTCCTTTCTTCTTCCCTCCTCGTGTGAATATATTTTCACTTTGCAGAGGCTGAGTCTTTACTATCCTTGGTTCTGCATTAACCAGGTTCACTCCCATTTATCTAGCTCTTTCTTCCCACCTCTTAATCAACTATGGGAAGTCTTCAGTAGCATTTACATTGAATTTGAATTGAGAGAACCATGGTCTCCTTGGTAGTGGACATTCTCTCACTACATGAACTTCTTGATCACAGTTATAACACCTTACCGGTCCTCTTCGTCTAGTTATGCTACCTCTCATTCCTCCTCCTCGCCCCCTTGGAGTCTCATTTACTCTATAGGATGATCTGTCTAATAATTTTTCCAATGCATCAAGGACTCTACATTGCTCCGTATTATGAGTTGTAGAGGAAAAAAATTCACAATAGATGTTGTTTTGAATGTTTGAGTATTTTTGTAGAATCAGACACAATCATGGAGGATGACCAATACCTTTCCATATTTCGCAGAATTTTTCTGTAGTTTGATTCTGTTGATTGGGGAACCCTAGGTAGTGGTTTTGCAGTTGGTATAGCCCTTCAGTATTTATCTATGCAAATCCACCGACTAGTGGGGCCTCGTGTGTTCCGACCACCGAAGTTACAATGTTTGCTCCCCGCAACCTCGAACATTCTGTGGCTACATGTCCTTCCATCAAGCAGTGTGTACACCAGACGTTGGGCCTTGTGGGTCGTACTGGTTGAATATCTTGTATTTTCTCTGTCAAACTGGTTGCTTGATGTTGCAATCCTAGTATGGATGGATCCTGTACCACTTCCCCTCCTCTGAACTCCTACAGGTATCCTACCATTTCTTCTATTTTCATTTCTTGCTCGAGAGCATCTTGAAGGGTATCAATCTTTTGTTGTGTCAATGGTAGGAGTGCTTTGAAGAACCAGTCCTGCTGGTGATTTATATAGATTGGGTAACTTAGATTTCCAATCATGTCTTTAAATATTCTCATCAAATCCCAGGTTGTTTCTCCTTCCCGCTATTTTATTTCCCATAGCTCAGACAACCCTTGTTGATTCGTCTAAGGAAGCTTGAATTCTAGAACGAATTCCCTCTTAACATCATCTATTACTAGGTTCTGGTGTGCTTCTGACCATTTGATGAACCGGCGCAAAGTTATTTCCCTTAATGTGGTTTGAAACTCAATTAACTTGACTGCATCTAGTGTCTGTTGAGCTATCCAAATAGCTTCACAGAGATACTAGTGATGTTCTACATTATCGTTACCTTTTCCAAAGAATTTTGGGTATCGGGTGAACGATCCAACCATATTTCCTTGTGTTGATGGTACTAAAACAAAACCTTTTCTTCCCGGATGAGAGATTCCACTACCAGCACTATTTCTAGTAGATATTTGTACTATGTATTTAGTACTACTCAACTTTCTAAACTCCCATAACTTAATAAATAACTTATCAGGTGGATGATTAGTACTAGGGGAAGGTTAGGAAAATTTCTACTTGAAACTTGGGGAATAGGGTTACCTTGCATTATGGTTGTCGCCCTCTCTTAGAATAGTTGCTCCATTGCAACATGCAGCTCCACATCAGAATCCTCCTCGGGGTGCACCTCCTCCTCACTGGACTTTTCTCCATTTTCCCTTCGAGTTGGGCTCCTATAAAATTTCCTAACTTCCTTAACAAACCCTTTCATTCCGTGGGGTCCCATATGACCTTATCTTTCCTTTGCCATCTACGGCCCCTTTTCCTTGTTTTGTCAATTCTTCTCCTACTTCTCAAATTCTTGTATTGCCCTTTCCCTCCACTTCTCAGCAATCTACACCCTTCGATGTGCTCTCTACTCTCTCAACCTATTGGAGGTTCCATCATCCATATCCCTATTCCCCATTTTTCTTTACTCATAGCATTTTTCCCTTAACTCCTTCCCCCATTACTGGAGGTTTAGGTATCCATCTCAGGATTTTGGAATGACATCAGTCCCTCAGGTTAGATCTATATCTAGTCGATGTAGCGCTGCTAGATATGTGTGTTTCCAATGACGACAGACTTGATACAATCCTTCAGGGAGTGAATTTATCTAGAGTCTCGGCAACCAGTTGTAAAGTTCTTCAAAAAATTTCCCAGAAAATTTCATACAAGTCACTTGCAAAGTCAAAAAATAGGACCCGATCCTTGACAGTATTTTCCCTTTACTGCCGAAGCTCCTCTTGTTGTGATATGAATTGATCTATGTGCTTGTACCACCATCTATGTAGTTCCCCCTCATAGATCCTCGATACCATGATCTATCTTCTAGATAAATTTTCAGGTCCAGGCAACCGAACCATTTGTTGGCGAAAAAGGAGGTCTCTAGGCAAGACCCAGGTTTAGGCTTGAGGTCAACAAGGTTTCTGCTATAGTCTAGGACAACGCTGGCATTTTCACCCTGCTCTAGGGAACAAGGAGTCTGACTTGAGGCATGTCGTGACCTTACTGAGATTAGAGGCTAGATCATTGACATCGAGGAAATATTACTAACACAAATCATATCTATGAGCATACAGAAGACATATATATCTCAACTCTAAGAAATAATTTATCGTTCATTGCTACATGTTCAGAGTACCTAATTAAAATTTTAAAATAGGCATACATTCACCATAATAAATCAAGCATCAACCAATCCATAATATACAGCACAACAACAGTTTGATTCCATTAACTTGGCTTAAAACAACATAAACATACTCCTTAGAGTCTATTACAGTTAAGTTCAATACAAAAGGCTCCACAGAGCTCTCCCTAGGCTCTACTCTCCTATCAGCCTCTCTCCCTGACTGACTAACTTTCTTTGGAGTCACTTCTTTCTTGGTTATTTGTTCCTACTGACTGACACTATCAGTATTTTCCCCTTTTGCACTCATTTGTTCCCTTGTGCTCTGCTGCCTTCTGTTTCTTCTTCATCACTGGGAGTTCTATTATTTTTTCCTTGTCTCCCGTCTCTACCATTTGTAATGTTATCTGTCTATGCCCCACCACCTTCCTTCAAATTTTCCACAACCATGACAGCTCCCTGCCTACCTTGATTATGCTTTGCCACCTGTCGTCCAGCTCTCTGCAACTCCAAAATTGTCCTGTCCAAAACAAAGGCCCCAACATTATCCTTATCCATTCTATATTGGCTTCAGGAAGCCCATAGAGAATTGTTATTAAATGACTTTGTAGTCCGACTTATCCAAAGTATTTAGGAAGGTCCCAACCATCATAAAGGGTATACATGGTAGCAAGATACATTGAGGTATAAAGGCACATTTTTTGGTGAAGAATTTTTCCTTAAAACAAAAGGCCTTAGAGAAGTTTCATTCATCACATACAACAAGTCACTCTGGCTTTCATAAAACCTATGAAAGAGCTATATGTTTATTCTTTTAGGAGGGCATGAAAAAAAGTAATCTAATAATATTTAGTAGAATATGAAATGTGGAAACCAAAAAGGTCTAATAGAATGAAGACAATAGTGGAATTTCAACCACCACTCGTCCCAACACGTTGTATTGACTAAAATCTCTATCAATTTTATTATGGAACTCCAAAAGTAAGAAACAAATTAGTAATAATGCACTAGAGGAAATTTAAGCCTAAAAGTGGCCTCCTTAGGAAAAATAATAAAATAATAGTTAAAATAATGAAATAATAGTTAAAATAATAAAATAATAGTTATGACTTTTGGAGGGAAAAGAAAAAAACCACTTTTTTTTTAATTGTATTTTTGGCTTACCTCTTTCTAGGTTTACTCAAAATTCAAGTGTAGAAAATCGTTGGATGCAGAATTAATTTCACATCCAACGAATACCCATCATACATACTTTTGAGAAGACCCATGTTGATAAAAATTGAATAAACATTAAAAAGCGTGTTGAAGATGCTTTTTAATGTATCTTCATTTTTTATCAATGTGGGTCTTCTCAAAAGTATACATGATGGGTACTATTTGGATGTATAATTTAATTCTGCATCCAATGAGTGTCTACGCATGAAATTTGAGTCAACTTATAAGGCGATCAACCAAAAATACAATTAAAAAAAAGTAGTTTTTCTTATTTTCCCGCCAAAATATTTACATGTACCTCTTTTTAAATTTAAAGGATTTTTATTGGTTTACATATTATGACATGGAAATTATGTGAAAATTTCATAAGCACTTTTAGGCTAAATTTTTTTCCTCTAATGGCGGCAGTGAACTCTCTATCCAAATGTGCTCATTTTTGTATCTTATCCCATGTATAACCTAGCTCCATAGTTACAAAAGCCTTAATGGATTAGATTTTTAATTTACATGGCATGCCCACTTCCATCATCCCATATTACGACCCCACCTTCACTAGCATATGTTAGTAGTAATTGTTTAAACTTCAAGGTGCCTAGTTGAACATGAGCGTGGCATATCATTTCTAAATATATGGCCAAATAGAAGTGGTAATTGAGTGCTTAGGAACATATTTGTGATGATTCTTCTGAAATCTACACTAATGGTTACAATGGCTTCACCTAGTAGAATGGTGGTACAATACTTCTTATCATGGAGCTACCAAAATGACAACACATAAAGTTATAGATGGAAAAAAAAATTATTCGTGGCATCATATCAGTTAGGTCCTTCCAAGGCTCAACAAAATTCACACCAGAGATGCCATTCTTATCTAATTTAAGGATATGCTAGATATGTCTAAAAATAGAATGCGACGAGTTTCGCATCATCACTCAAGGCATTCTTTTGCAAAAGGGGGATTAAGTGTTTCTTCACCTTCAACCCTACAAAATAATCTCTTAAAGTGAAAATCCACTAGAAGATAACACTAAAGTTTTGTGGGGCCTACACCATCACACAATGCATTGGAAAAGTGACCTACAAGTGATTTGTTCCAACTCACTCCAAGATTCATCTAGTATTTCATGAGTTTTTTTAATAATATAATGGGATCAAATTGTAAGGTTCAAACAAACTTATTGGAACTTGATGAAGAAGGTTCCATTTGTGTCTAGTCGGAATTACTGTTAAATACCCAATAGTATCATTTGTCTGATCCAAGTGGATATTGGTGGCCACCCACCTATTCCTCTTGGATCCCCACCATTTTTTATTTCGGTTTCCTTAATTCTAGCACAATTTACTATTTTTGGAAGTAGTTTGGGTTCTAAACTTGCAAAGTTGTTTTTAGGCCCTAAATGACATTTTTTTAGAAAACAACATACCCTTCGCCTATGGTAGGAATTTTCAATAGAAATTTGTAGTCCTCAAATATATCTTTATAATGAGTTATTTAAATGTCAAACATATATCACATGCCAAAGTTACAACCCTAGGAAGTTGATGTACCAATTTACTCCAATGGAGCCCATAGACTTTTGGTGCTTCATCTCCTACGATTATTTTTTTATATGTTTAGGGTTTTTCATTTTTTCTCAATAATAAATAGGGATTCAAACCTCATTGTGATAGAATTTAGAAGGAATGTAGCTGAAACATCTATTCTTAGAGATAAACTACCATATCCTGAGCTAGGTTATTTCCATTATGCATGTAAATAATTTTCAGTATTTTGTTATCAATGACTTGAAGTTCAATTTTCATTGTAGCTCTGTGTTTCTGTTTAAATATGTATTCCATTTCATTCCAGCATAAATTTGAATTATCAATATCACAGTGGTATTCTCTTTCTCACTTTTTTCGTGCATGTCCCCAACAAGGTTGGGATGTAAGAAGTCAGGGCTCAAACTGGTTGAATCGTTGGAAGACCGGCCTTGCCGACTTCGACGACCTCCCATGGGGAAAGAAAATAAATACAAGGGAGAAAGAGATCCTTACAAAATATTTCTCAAAGAAGCCCTCGAGTGACAAAGGAACACAATGATGGACAAATTTTCCCAGATATTTCAGTGGATGCCCATAGGCGACACATATTCATCCAACATCCACCCTCGAGGTGCCACTCCCTTTAAGGTACAAGTCAACTTTGAAATTACCATATTTGAAGGCTAGATAGATGAATATGTCATAGATAAATGGTTAAATGTGTTGAAAGGATATTTTTCAGTTCAAGATTTTCCAATAGGGAAAATATTACTTTTGAATCCTAAAATTCACCACCCATGTCAAGGACTAGCGGGAAACCTACTGTTAGCAGAGTGATGAGAGGGAACCCTCACTATTTTCAATCGTACCCACTTGGATTTTTTTCTGAAATGCCATCAAGGAATATTATTACCCTGTCAGGAGTTATGAAGATAAGTACATAAAGTGGGCCACACTATGGTAGGGAAGGGACCAAGAGGTGCCGAAGTTCGCAAATATTTGTCATACCCTTCGCATGAATTTGGATATCAAGTATTTTGAGAAGCATTTGGTATTCAAGTACTACGAGTGCCAATCGATACACTGTCAAGATCAAGCATAAATTTAAACAGAAGAAGTGAGACTTAGGGAAAGACACCCCAAACCGCAGAACAAAGGAAAAATCCAAGGCGAGGTGACCCAAGGAAACTCGCCAAAGCTACAAGTAAATAACAACAGTACGAATACAAAGAAGAAAACATGAAAATGGTATGAGTTCCATAAGAGACCCACTCACAACATAAGTGAGTGTCGAGCTAAGTAGTCACTAGTGGTCAAGTTGAAGGCTTCAGATTCAGATGCATGTTGTGACCATGAGTCAGAACCTAACGAGGGGAATAATAAAGGGAAGCATATTATTGATGTGGAGCCTAGTGCCACCATTTCCACCATCAAGATCTACAAGATTGATCTCGAAGATCCAGAGGAAGGGGACCATCTCTTCCTTATTTATATTTATGCAGGAACACAATAAAATAGATAAATATACATAAATAAAGAGATGCAATGGAAATAATACTTCATTTCATTAATATCAATTAACATAAATATGCTTACAGGCATAATAGAAATAAACTAGCTAGGGTGTTGGTAGCTTATCTTTGAGAAGAGATGTGGCGGCTACAGGCATTTGAACTATGTTACAATGAGGCTCAAAGGCCTATTTATTGTTTAGAAACAATGGAAAACCATAAACATCTAAAAACGTAACCCTAGGAGATGAAGCGCCAAAACTATGAGCTCCGTTTGGGTAAATTGGTGTTTCAACTTCCCTGGGACGTAACTTTGGCATACGATCTATGTTTGATGTGCAACATACCTCGTTAGAAATATATATTCAAGGAATACAACTTTTGATGTGGGAAACATCGATCCATGGACACATGTTGCTCCCGGTTTTCCAAAAAACCGTTGTTTAGGGCCTCAAAACGGCTATGGAAGTTCAAGACTCGAAAAACTGCTAAAAATAGTAAGTTGTACTGAAAATGAAAAACTGAAAGAACAGATGGTGGGGGTTCAAATGGAATAAGTGGGTGGCCACCAATATCCACCTAGATCATTAGGGCCTCAAAACGGCTCTGGATGTTCATGACCCGAAAAACTGCTAAAAATAATAAGTTGTGCTGAAACTGAAAAGCTGAAAGAATCGATGATGCTGGTCCAAATGGAATAGGTGGGTGGCCACCAATATCCACCTAGATCATTCCTCCCTCCTTAGGAGGAAATGGTCTCCATTGCGTTAAGTTCCTCCATGAGAGACAAAGTCTACTGAAGTTGGTATTGGATTTGTCCAGGATGTCGTGGACCTATTGGGAGACGTTTTGGATGCATTCAATAAATTTAGTTTCCTCATACAATACATGTGAGAATTTTTTCTTTGTAGTCACATGAGGTATGGAAACATCAGGTGGCGGTGCACCAGGGGTCAGATCAATGGAGTGATTGTCCTGAAAGTGTAGAGGAACCCCTGTGGGTGAGGAGAAAATTTCCTCATATTCCTCCATGCCTTTGTCCATCTGTTGCTGTCGTGCATGGGGAGCCCTACTTCGAGGTTGTGGCCACAATATTATTCTTTCCTTGTGGGCAAATGTTAATGCAAATAAATTTCCTAGTTTGGGAAACAATCTTACTGTGTTGTTTTGCAGTATTCAAAGAGATGGCAAGAGGCGGTATTACCTTCAGTATCCTGTACAAGTTATTTCCCAAAGTAATAATAACAGCACGAGGACTAGACTCATACACAGCATGCCACCTCCACAAGTATGGTTGTCTCAATAATACATCAGACACATCAAGAGGAGAAACATCACACAGTACCTCATCCATGAATGGCTTGATGTTGTACGAAAGGCGCAATGTTGGCAGACGCAGAGATCTCTTCCTTCATGAAGCCACCCAATGGTATATGGCTATAGGTGTGCTATGGTTGGTAGGTCAAGCCGCTTCATGACCTCTAAAGAAATAAGGTTCTTTTGGCTTTCACTATCAACAATAAATTGCAGTGGATAACCCTTCACCCACATTTACGAATGGAAGAGGCACTCCCCCTCCTTTGGATCCTCGTGATCCTCCCTCTGGAGCTTGTTTTTGGCAACAATGACACTGGGGTTCGCATCAATGATCTACTTCCCTTTTTCATCTACCTTGTCTGGTTTTGGCTCAGGATTAGAACATGCATATGATTCAGGTGCCTTCTGTTCGGCCACAAGTGACTGTTTGGCCCGACACTCGTTTGTGCTGTGAGTGGGGTGTTACGAAATTCACACCACTTCCCCGTGTCATTCTTTGGATTTGTGGTGGTGTTTTTAGTTGCCCCGATTTGGATCTACCCCCTATTTTTTGGTTCAGGGGGCGCCTTTCCCTGGCTTTGAATTCACGGATCCAAAGTCTCGGTTCTTCTACTTAAATTTCTGATCAATCTTTGTAGCATAGTGATATGTCGTGCCAAGTGAGGTAATGTTGAGGAAATCCATTTCCTCTTGAATGTGTCTATGAATACAACTACGGTACTTGAGCACCAAGTGTCTCTCTAAATCTTTAATACCCAAATTTGTGCATAGGGTATGGAACAAATTCGTTAGTTTGTGCACATCTTGATCCCTTTCTTGCCGCAACATGGTCCATTGGATGTACTTGTCCTCATATCTCCCCATGGGGTAATATTGTTCCTTGATGCTGTCTCAGAATAAATTCCAAGTGGTTTTGGCTGAGAACAGAGAGGTTTCCCTTCCGTCCTTTTTCTCACAGTAGGTTTCCCACTAGTATTTGACATGGGGGGCAGCCTTGAGGAGTGCAAAAATAATTTTGTCTCGGTCGGATAAATCATGGGCTAAGAAATACCCTTCTAGCAAATTCAACCATCTATCTATGGCGTCTGTATCTATTTGTCCTTCAAATACAGGAATGTCAAATTTTACCTATACCTTGAAGGGAGTGGCGCCCCCAGAGTGGTTGTTGGATGAAGATGCGTCGTAGGTGGGCAACCGTTGAAGGATCTGAGCAAAGGTATCCATCATTGTGTTCCTTTGTTTCTTAAGGGCCTCCTCGAGCAATATTTTGATAGGATCTCCTGCTCCCTCATCTTTCTTTTCTTCTTCCATGGGAGGTCGTCGGGGTTTGCGAGGCTGATCTTGCAAGGGTTCAACTAGTTCGAGCCCTAACTCCTTATACCCTGACCTCGTTGGGTAGATCCAAAGAAAACTAGAGAAAGAGAAGACCGCTTTGATACCATTGATCCAAATTTATGCAGGAATGCAATAAAATATAGAAATAGACATAAAAACTGAGATGCAATGGAAACAATACTTCATTTCATTAATATCAATTAGTAGAAATTTGCTTAGAGACGTAATGGAAATAAACTAGCTAGGGCGCGGGTAGCTTATCTCTGAGAAGAGATGTGGCGGGTAAAGTCCTCCAAACTGTGTTACAATGAGGCTCTAATCCCTATTTATTGTTGAGAAATAATGGAAAACCCTAATCATACAAAAACCTAACCCTAGGAGATGAAGCGCCAAAACTATGGGCCCCGTTTGGGTAAATTGGTGTTTCAACTTCCTGGGACGTAACTTTGGCATACGATCTCTATTTGACGTGCACCATACCTTGTTAGAAATATCTATCTAAGGAATACAACTTTTTGTGTGAGAAACATTGATCCATTCACCCAAGTTGCTCTCAATTTTCCCAAAAAACATCATTTAGGGCCTCAAAACGACTCTCGAAGTTTAGAACTCGAAAAATTTCTAAAAATAGTAAGTTGTACTGAAACTCAAAAACTGAAAGAATAGATGGTGGGGGTTCAAATGGAATAAGTGGGTGGCCACGAATATCCACCTCGATCATTAGGGCCTCAAAACAGCTCCAAAAGTTCATGACCTGAAAAAAACTACTAAAAATAATAAGTTGTGCTGAAACTGAAAAACTGAAAGAATTGATGGTGCAGGTCCAAATGCAATAGGTAGGTGGCCACCGATATCCACCTGGATCACTTCCACTCGCAGATGTGGGTGAAGGGGTCAGTTCATTATTGATAGTGGGAGCCAAAATAACCTCACCTCGAAAAATTTCATTAAGTGGTTAGGCCTACCGACCACACC
Source organism: Pinus albicaulis (assembly GCA_034641835.2). Classification (NCBI taxonomy): domain Eukaryota; kingdom Viridiplantae; phylum Streptophyta; class Pinopsida; order Pinales; family Pinaceae; genus Pinus; species Pinus albicaulis. The sequence continues at coordinate 206,994,029 of CM076570.1, forward strand.
ACACTCGCATCCATACAATATCGGGTGGCTCCACCAAGGACGATATCTTCACGTCAGCGAGCAATTTCATCTTCCCTACAACATCAAACCCTTCACAAATGAGGTACTATGTGAAGTTTCTCCTCTTGAAGTTGTGATGTATTAATACACTAGAGAATTTGGCGGAAATTCCGACGGCCAATTCGTCGCTATTCCGACACATAGTCGTCGCAAGAGCGACAGTTCGGGGGCGGACAAACCGTGGTTTGTCATGCCGTCGCCGTTCCGACGCAAGTAAAAAGTGTCGCACTATCGACACTTCTTCCGTCGTTCCGAACAAGCGTCACTCTTCCGACGTCTCACAAACCGTTGCGCCTCCGACGTTTGTAAACTGTCGCACTTCCGGTGAAATGTGGTTCAACGTTTGGAACGTCGCTCTTCCGACACTTATAAACCGTCGCAATTCCGATGTAGCGTGGTCCGACGTTTTGGACGTCGCTCTTCCGACGCTTATAAACCGTCGCAGTTCCGACTAAACGTGGTCCGACGTTTTGGCGTCGCTCTTCCGACGCTTGTAAACTGTCGCAATTCCGACTAAACGTGGTCCGACGTTTTAGACGTCACTCTTCCGACGTTTGGAACGTCGCTCTTCCGACGTTTTCATACTGTCTCTCTTCCGACGTTTCTGGGTTGTCGCAGTTCCGACGTCTACAAGGCGTCGGTAGACCGACGGAGGGTTCAATTTTAAAAAAAAAAAAAAAAAAATTAAAAGACGAGAAACGTTGTTTTGAAGATATTATATGAAGTAAAACAGTCCATGAAAGTGAAATAGCAGTATGTAGAATAGTAAAGCAACAGATAGAGTACCGACGTCCATTGTTCCAAATACAAATTAAAGTACCCAAAACCCTACAACAGTGAAGTAAAACAGTCCATGAAAGTGAAGATATTATATGAAGTAAAATAGTCCATGAAAGTGAAGATATTATATGAAGTAAAACAGTCCATGAAAGTGAAATAGCAGTATGTAGAATAGTAAAGCAACAGATAGAGTACCGACGTCCATTGTTCCAAATACAAATTAAAGTACCCAAAACCCCACAACAGTGAAGTAAAACAGTCCATGAAAGTGAAGATATTATATGAAGTAAAACAGTCCATGAAAGTGAAGATATTATATGAAGTAAAACAGTCCATGAAAGTGAAGATATTATATGAAGTAAAACAGTCCATGAAAGTGAAGATATTACATGAAGTAAAACAGTCCATGAAAGTGAAATAGCAGTATGTAGAATAGTAAAGCAACAGATAGAGTACCGACGTCCATTGTTCCAAATACAAATTAAAGTACCCAAAACCCTGCAACAGAGAAAAATGCTAATCATAATCATGTGAGGAGTGTGATATGTCCAAAATATAAAAATACCATCAGACCATATCAATAAACCAGCAACATAGACCAGCATCGCTAGTTTTGAAGGCATAGTGATAAACATTAATCATTTTTTTTTTCACAAGAGAAAAAACGTTGTTTTGAATATATTATATGAAGTAAAACAGTCCATGAAGTCATTACATTTTCACATCCGAAGATTGGAACCCAAATATCCATCCAGAAAAGTGGAAGTCCCACCCCAGACAATGATAGAAAAATACCCCATGTCACATACAGGGACATGATATAAAACCCAGTAACGGTCCACATGGAGATTATCGACAATCTGAGAAAGCATCCAAATATGCCCCAGGCATCTATAAGAAAGTGAAATAGCAGTATGTAGAATAGTAAAGCAACAGATAGAGTACCGACGTCCATTGTTCCAAATACAAATTAAAGTACCCAAAATCCTGCAACAGAGAAAAACGCGAATCATGTGAGGAGTGTTATATGTCCAAAATATAAAAAGACCATCAGACCATATCAATAAACCAGCAACATAGACCAGCATCGCTAGTTTTGAAGGCAGAGTGATAAACATTAATCATTTTTTTTTTCACAAGAGAAAAAACGATGTTTTCAATATATTGTATGAAGTAAAACAGTCCATGAAGTCATTAAATTTTCACATCTTAAGATTGGAACCTAAATATCCATCCAGAAAAGTGGAAGTCCCACCCCAGACAATGATAGAAAAATACCCCATGTCACATACAGCGACTTGATATAAAACCCAGTAACGGTCCACATGGAGATTATCGACAATCTGAGAAAGAATCCAAATATGCCCAAGGCATCTATAAGAAAGTGAAATAGCAGTATGTAGAATAGTAAAACAACAGATAGAGTACCGACGTCCATTGTTCCAAATACAAATTAAAGTACCCAAAACCCTTGAACAGATAAAAACGCTAATCATGTGAGGAGTGTGATATGTCCCAAATATAAAAAGACCATCAGACCATATCAATAAACCAACAACATAGACCAGCACATGAAAGTGAAATAGCAGTATGTAGAATAGTAAAGCAACAGATAGAGTACCGACGTCCATTGTTCCAAATACAAATTAAAGTACCCAAAACCCTGCAACAGAGAAAAACGATAATCATAATCATGTGAGGAGTGTGATATGTCCAAAATATAAAAAGACCATCAGACCATATCAATAAACCAGCAACATAGACCAGCATCGCTAGTTTTGAAGGCAGAGTCATAAACATTAATCATTTTTTTTTCACAAGAGAAAAAACGTTGTTTTGAATATATTATATGAAGTAAAACAGTCCATGAAGTCATTACATTTTCACATCTGAAGATTGGAACCCAAATATCCATCCAGAAAAGTGGAAGTCCCACCCCAGACGGTGATAGAAAAATACCCCATGTCACATACAGGGACTTGATATAAAACCCAGTAACGGTCCACATGGAGATTATCGACAATCTGAGAAAGCATCCAAATATGCCAGAGGCATCTATAAGAAAGTGAAATAGCAGTATGTAGAATAGTAAAGCAACAGATAGAGTACGTACCGACGTCCATTGTTCCAAATACAAATTAAAGTACCCAAAATCCTTGAACAGAGAAAACGCTAATCATGTGAGGAGTGTGATATGTCCAAAATATAAAAATACCACCAGACCATATCAATAAACCAGCAACATAGACCAGCATCGCTAGTTTTGAAGGCAGATTGATAAACATTAATCATTTTTTTTTCACAAGAGAAAAAACGTTGTTTTGAATATATTATATGAAGTAAAACAGTCCATGAAGTTATTACATTTTCACATCTGAAGATTGGAACCCAAATATCCATCCAGAAAAGTGGAAGTCCCACCCCAGACAGTGATATAAAAATACCCCATGTCACATACAGGGACTTGATATAAAACCCAGTAACGGTCCACATGGAGATTATCGACAAATCTGAGAAAGCATCCAAATATGCCCGAGGCATCTATAAGAAAGTGAAATAGCAGTATGTAGAATAGTAAACAACAGATAGAGTACCGACGTCCATTGTTCCAAATACAAATTAAAGTACCCAAAATCCTTGAACAGAGAAAAACGCTAATCATGTGAGGAGTGTGATATGTCCAAAATATAAAAAGACCATCAGACCATATCAATAAACCAGCAACATAGACCGGCATCGCTAGTTTTGAAGGCAGAGTGATAAACATTAATCATTTTTTTTTCACAAGAGAAAAAACGTTGTTTTGAATATATTATATGAAGTAAACAGTCCATGAAGTCATTACATTTTCACATCTGAAGATTGGAACCCAAATATCCATCCAGAAAAGTGGAAGTCCCACCCCAGACAATGATAGAAAATACCCCATGTCACATACAGGGACATGATATAAAATCCAGTAACGGTCCACATGGAGATTATCGACAATCTGAGAAAGCATTCAAATATGCCCGAGGCATCTATAAGAAAGTGAAATAGTAGTATGTACAACAGTAAAGCAACAGATAGAGTACCGACGTCCATTGTTCCAAATACAAATTAAAGTACCCAAAATCCTTGAACAGATCAAGAAAAACGCTAATCATGTGAGAATTAAAAGTAAAGTTAATCTATTAACATTGCGAATAAAATTACACCGAAGTCAAAAACATTGCCTGGCCATACTCATGGCAAATTTGTCATCAAAAAATCAAAAATTAAGAAGACTGCCCTCATACGGGGAAACCAGTCTTGAACGTTTAATTTACAGAATTCAAAAATATTACTTAAAGGTCCAGCACAGTAAAATAAACTAAAAGCAGCCCAATTAACTGGGCCTGCTAAGCAAGAAAAACAAATCAACCAAACTAATCCTCCGTTGGTTCCTCCACGATTCGGCACCATCCTTCGGAAGGTCCAGGATCGCTAGGTGCTACCTCCACATGCATGCCACGGCTCCCCTCCTGAAGGCCCGAATGCTGGCCGGCTTTTTCCGAGCTCAGACCCGCAGGACGGGTGCATTCTTCCTCCGTTTGGGCCTCCTCGCGGAAGACCACAGTGACTACAGCTGTGATTCGCGGGCGGTTGAGAGTGCAATCAAAGGAAAATTGCGCAGTGCGCGTTGTGGGAGAAGGTGAACTAGCGGTGGGGAAGCCAGGAGCAGTGGAATCCATTTGGTGGCCAGATGCTACAAGCCGACCCCGCCCACTCCTAGTATTTGGATATCGACCTAAGTAATAATCACTGGACGGGCCGGAAGTCATCTCTGTTGAGGTGCTGGAGGGAGCGCGCCGGGATTGACCTCTAGTGCTCCCCCTGCGGCAACGCATCCTATGACGCACGCGAGGCATGGGTGCAATCTCAGGCGCAGTGGGCACAAGAGACGAAGAAGCAGAATTCCAATTAACGGAGGAAGACAGACAGAGACAGAACCGAGAGAAATGGAAATATGCAGCAAAGTGACAAGTATGGAAGGAAATTCATGCAGCCCCTTCTCATATAGTCACGAGTTACGAGACAGTGTAATCCATAACGGCTTGTACGAAAAACCATAGCTGCGCAATTTTACATGTGAGCCAGTGTGATCTCTCAATCGAAAAGGAGCCGGCGGAAGTACTTTTGAATCTACGATCATTAATATGTTTGAAGCTAGAAGGCGGATCAAATTGGAGCGTGCGGGATCCATTTCAGTAGAGAGTCTAGATCTTGAGCTTTGTTAAATTAATTAATCTAGATTTGATGTGAAAACTTAATTGAACGGCGTTAAATGTTAATGCGAATGATATGAAATCGCCATATCCATGTCCCATCACCTTAAACGCCATCGAATGCACCCGCAGCCGGGAGCAGGGCAAGTTTTTATTGAGGACACGTGGCAAAAATTG